>JXSR01S012838.1:0-19889 GCA_000969725.1 Ophiothrix spiculata
TTCAATAAAATTTGATTACTTTGATGGCACATCTGCACCTGCACAATTTCCCGCGTGATTAACCAAACGCTTTAGTAAAGCATGCGTTCAGTGTGTATTTTTACTATTTATGAAATCGTTACCCCGCAGTCGTAAGCAACTTCATCTCTGGGATAACCCCTTACATGAAAATGCACATGCTAAGACACTAAAACTATCACTGAAAGGTACATGGAATTCAACTTTTAGAAAACGGACAATTTTACAGCTTAGCTTAAACCATACGAACAGCAACAGCAACATGAATTCGAGATCCAGAGAAGCAATCTTCAACTTGTTTTTATACCAAACATCAAGCCCGTAGTCAGGGGGTGGGGTAGGGGCGTCGCACCCTCCAAATTTGTGTCCACATTGTCCACAAAAGTGTTTCCTCCAAAAGGTCCATTTTTTGAAAATCCGCACAACCACCCCCCATCCCGACCCCCCTTTAAAAAATCCTGGCTACGGGCCTGCCAAACACGTCATGACTCGATCGCAACTGGAAAGATGGCGATCTATATACGATTTTAAAAGAAAATTCCCAGGTAGAGTTGAAAAATGCACAGATGAATTTTAAGATATGATACCAAAAAATGCAGAAATGAACTTTTTTGCCCTCCGATCGTCTTTATCAGCCCCCTAGGACTTACAGAAAACGAGAGTGAATGAATAACTTTACTGTTGCGACATACCGGAAGTAACACAGTAAAGTTATTCATTTACCGTAAATGTATTCATTCACCGTTAAGATATTACGACCTTTCCCGAACTGATATTACGCACTTAGACTTGAAAATAAAACACATATTTTACTAAAAATAAAAAGTATCATAACACATAGAATTGTTACAGTGGTTCCGAACCTGGGTCACTAGATTCAACGAGCTTATTTATTATGCTCTTTGTCAATGACAAAAATAGCGTAAATGGTCCGCCAGGATTCTTAGTCCGTTTACTACACAATGCTAGGTACTGTATAACAGATGTCTGGGTTAAGACTGTTATGACCCTTAAGGCAAGGCATCAAAGTCCCCCTGACTATAATTTCAGGGGACCCTCAGCGCTTTTACACCGGTGTAGCAGGAATGTGACACGTTCTTAATGTCCGTGTTGTACTGTAAAGTATATGTTAATAACTCTCATGCATCATTAGTTTCAAAGGTCAATTATTTTAAAAATCATTGAAAATCGATATCTGCCAAGTGCAAGGTATTAGAGTATCTGTTATAAATGCAAAGAACAAATCTGATCATTGGGATCAGTGGGACCCTCTATCAATACAAACGGGCATTAAACCTTCGTGAAAGGCCAGCGGCACGGTAGGATGCGTGTCATCACGATGTTTAGTTATTTTTGTTTCTTTTGTAATCTATTGAATATAAAGACTCCCAAAAAGTATCGCTTCACCTCGAACAAATGGCTGCTGCGCAGATAAGGAAGACGCAAACGTAATTTACTGAGAAACACTGAAGTTATGAACTTTTAAAATCCCCAAGGTCGATTTTTAAAAGTTGCAAATTTCATTTTTCGCACAGTACAAACCAGTAACGCAAAAAATAAGGATTAATATGAAAGGTAAGTGAGTTTAGTCAATTAAGCACGCGGTCTATCAAAAGCATGCGCCATTGGTGTCCAAGCATCATCTATCCAGTTATAATTTGTTCTATAATTTTTCATTAATTCATTTTTATTAATAATATGAATCGAAGAAACAACATTTAATTGGTAGGAATTGCTAGCATTTTAATGGCACAATACTAGACCATATTAGAGGACAAATAACGGTGCACCGTTTGTCTTTAAGGCTAGTATATAATTGTCTACCAATTGAAACTGAAGTTTAGATCGTTTCTCATCATTAATAAGATGAAAAAAATATCTTGATGGATGATGCTTGGAACCCCATGACGCATGCTTTCGAAAAACTGCGCGCTTCTGTGACCAAACTCACTCTCCTCGTATCGATCCTTAGTCTTGTGTTACTGATAGATGAATAGATATACATAATTGCTTTATAAGATGTAGTTTCTTCTTTCAACAGTCCTTGGCGATATTTGACAATAAAATAGCTACATATGAAGATTTGGGAACTCAATTTTTTCTTACTGAAGAGCACGTACAGCAAGGGGCAAACAGGTACTTTGAAGTAATAAATTACATTATATAGCGGTCTGGAAAAGCATGCATTTTCAGATACTCCCAATCATGTTTTTTATTCGATGAAATTGAAATTCAGACCTATTTTTAAGTAACGCGTATGTTTTTACAAAATATATAAAACATTCTTGCCAATAGTGAGTCTCAAAATTCAAAATGTTGTATTTCTCAGAATAGAGCGATTTGTTCTGCAAATGGCAAACATTTTTAAAACCCTGTTCTTAACAATAATAAAAAAAACGTTCCAAGTGCAATTAATCCATTCTCAATACTGTAAGGGTAAAAATATCGGTTTGGCAATTTTGTACTGCGTTTTATTTTGTGACCGTTACAAATTCCATTATGGTAATTTGAGATAGATATGTTGGACTGTGTTGGTAGGGCGTAAAGGTCAAAACATAGTCGGCCTTCAAACATAATTTTGGCTACCGTAAAAATGACCATTGACTTCAAATAAAAGAACTTAAAGGAGCTTGGTCCGATTTTTCAAAATTTAGTTTTCAATGCCATATGCAAGATGACCACTAAAGAAGTATAAATTTCAAATTTCAGCTGAATTGGTCAAACCGTTTTGATTTTATGGACAATTGCGTATTTCAGACCCGTCTGTACGTAACTGTATAAAATTAATTATGGTTACCATAATTCGACACATTTTCATGCATATCTTCAAAAAAGAACATAACTCAGTCGTGAAATTTCTAATGAGTTATACAAAAATATGAGCAATATTTTGGTACCAATATCTCAAAAAGTTTGAAAAAAGTTGAACTAATCGGACTATGCTTCTTTAACACCAAATTGAGACCAAATACAATGTCACAGTAAATTGCACTTGTGTTGAATTGCCATATACATTGCCTCAACAATTTGTTACCAGTTTATACTTTAAATTCGATGGCAAATATTTGGTGACGTCACGACCGAATGTGTGGTTGTAAAAGTTGTGCTTGATGGCCGACTATGTTTTGGCCCTAACACTCGACCCTGCTATTCAGACATAATGAACTATATATACCTTTCTTTGTTTTCAATAGGGCAGAAGCAAGTTTGAAAGTGCTCGCTGAGTTGAATCCGTACGTAACAGTGAAGACCACCTCGCAGGATGTTTTAGCGAAACCAGAGAGCGATTTTCTCAACCACTTTTCATGTGTTGTAATGACTGAAGCGTCATTAAAGACTCTTATCAACGTAAATGAAATATGCCGGAGTCAAGACCCTCCTATTAGTGTAAGTTTATGTATGATTTCAATATTTCATTTTTTTTTTATGAATCATCTATTTTATCTATATAATTGCTGTTATTTACTTGATTCTGGTTTGAAGTAGATGGAGATCCGGGTGCACTACACTAAATAACTAGTGCTCGCAATCAGGCATTTCTAAAATCAGCACCATTCACTGCCCTCTCCTCAAACCATATGGAAGCCAAAATGTTTGGTCAAATTATAGAGTTAGGTTTCTTTAACCCTTATCCTCAGAAGGGGGGGGGGGGTTGTTGCAACCCCTCTAAGATTTTTCCCGCATCATAATAACGCAAAAGCAACCGGTCCTAGGCATTTGGATAATGTATTTTACTTACGTTGCGGTCATTTTGATGAAAAAACTAGGGGGTAGCACTTAAGGTGGGGTTAGGGTAGGCCGTCAAAGTTGGGGTGTAGGGGTTGGTGAAATCCCGGAAATTTTAAAGTCGGCATTTTAAAAAAGGTATATGCATGCTATAGGACTCAAGACATGGTAGAGTTGTCATTTTCCTTCTTAATTAGCACACAAAAAAAACCCACCGAAAATCTGTTATTTTGATCATTTATAGCAAAATTTTGATTGGTGGTGGCTATTTTTGCCATATTCCAATTTTGCCTGCGTTTCCAACCCGAAAGTACTTTATGTTAGTTAAAATCCTAGACCGCGATTTGAACATGGAGTTAAGGAAGCAGTCTGAACACACTTCCTCGAAAGATGACGTCATCTCCAACATCTGATGACGTCAATTCCATCTAGAAACAATGTCTACATCACAACTCAGTTGAAGGGCGATGGTTTTGCTCGCAACGTCGGTTGCTCAAGTAAGTTATTCCGGTTGCCAAGATTCCCAGCTAGCCAAATAACGTTCTTTGAACGTTTTGAGAGCGTACCATTTACGTTTTATGGACGTTTCAGTAACACGTTTTAAGCGTATTTTTGTGAAAGTAAAAGCACGTTTTACGAATGTTGTTTAACGATGTGTCAAAAACGTTAAGAGAACGTCAAAAACGTATTCTTAACCTTTCTTTCAGTTACCCATAACCTACAGAAGCACGTAATGTACGTTCTATAAACGTATTTGAAACGTCAAAAACGTACTGAGACCCGACAGAAAACGTATAATACGTTCTGTGTCAAACGACGTGTCAAAAACGTCAAGAAAACGTCAAAAACGTATTCTGAACCTTTTTTTTCCAGTTACCTATAACCTAAGGAAGCACGTAATGTACGTTTTATAAACGTATTAGAAACGTAAAAAACGTACTGAAAACCAACAGAAAACGTACAATACGTTTTGTGAACGTTTTAGAAACGTCTCTAACGTACTGGAAACTTTGTAAAAACGTACAAAACATAATTGTAAACCATTGTAATTATTGCTTTTACATAATTAATTAATTAAAATTAAGGGGAAAAAAGAACACAATTTTAACTTATCTTGCGGAGTGAATTCCTTGGATGGTTTTTTATTAACATTAAATGAAGTTTGCACATATGAAAAAGTCTACTTTTGGACCTACCTGAGATTTCAATAACAATCTAAGTTTGGGTTTGTCAAACTGAAGTTCACATGGGATTGAATAAAGGGTTAACATTACATCAAACGGACATGCTTCCAATTTTGTTGAATTAAAAAAAAAATACGTTTCTGAAATAGGTATCTATATCTTTGTTGATAACTCCAAAACTAGTTTTGCTTTGATATCCAAACTTGGCAAACATTCGGTATAGGTATGTATCATAATTCATGCTAAGTTTGAATTCTCGAACTGCTATACTTTTTGCAAAAGATCATTTTTCTACATGTAACCATTTTTGGGACACCTGGTATTTCGTTGTTTTTTTCCCTTCGAGATAGGTTTAAATTAACAATTTGCTTACTTAAGCTACAGAGGTGGTTTTCAGGATATCCCACAATGCATTATTCTGATACACTGATTACAATATGCCTGCAAATCCAATTCAACTCCTATACTTATGTACAGGTTACTGAGGTTTTTGAGGTGTCAGCAATGTGGGTAAACACTGGGCTAGTGTGAAAAGAAACACATCCCTAGAAAGATATGAATAAGTACTATTCAATGGAATTCTCAAATTCCTAATAGCCCCTTGTCCAGAAAACCATTATTGCCAATTATATATCAGTGTATCAGAATAATGCATTGTGGGATATCCTGAATACCACCTCTGCTTAAGCTAATTATCGGTTGATATTATCGGTTATTTGATTTGTTACCGATACCGATTCAGAACCGATCAGTTTCGGTATATCGGTTACCGATTAATCGGTGTAAACCTAAATTGTTAATATAATAATATGACAAGGTATAAAAGAATCATAATATTAATAGACTATTCATGCATCTTATTAAGTTTATTGCAGCAGATGTTTACGGTCTACAAAGTTACGTTTTCTGTGATTTCGGAGATGATTTTACAGTAATTGATGAAGATGGTTTGGAACCGATAGCATCACCAATCGCTTCTATTAAAAAGGTAAATGTGATGTACTTTTAAAACTTTTCAATTTTTTTATCCTGTCATCTGTGCAGCTTTATTGCTTAGCAATCAAAAAAAAATGGAAAATAGTCCCCCAGCACACACGATTTGACATTTTTTTTTCCAAACTGAAATGTAAGTTAACTGCAGTGGTGTAGAAAGAGGGGTGCAGCGGATCCGGCCATATGGACGGAAAAGGCGATAATTCGGATAATTTGTACCAATGTTGGAATCGTTAAGTCAACGAGAAGCCTCTCGTTTATTTGAGTACAATTTGAACCACTTTGTTTGAAAA
Source organism: Ophiothrix spiculata (assembly GCA_000969725.1). NCBI lineage: Eukaryota > Metazoa > Echinodermata > Ophiuroidea > Amphilepidida > Ophiotrichidae > Ophiothrix > Ophiothrix spiculata. Next base: position 6,215 of record JXSR01S012838.1, read on the forward strand.
ACTGCGAAATTCACTTCATAGACATGATTCCTAGATTTGTTAGAAATTGCGACACACAATTAAAATACACTCTAAATTCTCCAAATTAAAATTGTAATCGTTAAGATGAAATTGTAATCTTTTAAAAGATATTATATAGTGACTAATCCCTGCAGAATTTAAGGGTACAGTCAACACCTCATTTTTACCTCAAACCATTATTATTATTATTTTTTTGTAACACAGGGAACAATGATTAAATTGATTCAAAAAATTGAATTTGTTGATGAAAATTTATATGTACACTCCCTTATCAGAAGTATAGCCTAAATCCTGGTGTTTGCGAGTATAACTCGTCCATAGTTAATATTTGATTTCTTATTTAGCTGAGCAATGTTACCAATGTGTATTGTTCAATGAATTAAAGCAGTCCCCTTAGCTTATTTTAGTCCATTAATTTTTTTGTTGCTTTTAAATTGGCGACCTAATGAGAGATACTGAATGAAGATCTCAAGCACATTGTAGCCCTGAGAGCCGAAGGAATCCGTTTTTGTTATTTTATTTTATTGTTTGCTGCCAAATAATAAACGTCGGGGGATTCTTGTAATGCATATAACTCGCGTATAAGCAGTCGTCAATGGAAGAATGCACATAGGGAAAATCATCAATCATATGCTTTTGCCATTTTACCCATTGGTCGCTCAGTACTGCCTAGAAAGTAAATATACCTGCGTATAATTATTCTTGAAGGAATATAAGGATTGTAGACTCATATAGGCATATGTCTAGAGTAACGAAAGGGTAACAATTGAATTGCATACGGGCAGCGAAGAGTTGGGATGGCGAATTTGCCAAGGAATGTGACAGCGGCTCTGAATTGACGCCATATTGTTTTCATTAAAAAGTGTGGGTCTAATTGAGTTTTGATAATTAAAGAATAAATAATGAATTTCATTGTTAAGTATTGAGTCGAAAAACGTGCGACAATTGACGGGGATATCTATAACATCCAATTTATCGTCATTCTCAGCAAACCAATGTTAGAGTATTTTAGGAACATGTCAACAGTTTGTAAATTACCACTTATCTTTTCTGAAAATGACGTCACATTCGACTGCACGCAGGTTTTTTATGGCAGGAACTTCGAAAAAGGCGTTAGCAGTATCAATCTAAACGCATATGCGCATTACGCAAATCTGAAGTAAGACGCGTGAGATAACATTAACCTACGAGTCTTGAATAGCAAACATTTCAAGAGATAAAAGTTGATCAATTTAACATCTGATCCTTGACAGATATCAGCTCTCAAAGAATTGCTTATTCCGAGTGGCATTGTAGAAGTGAGCAGTCGCTATCATTAAATTGCATGGCTAGCCCCCTATTTATTGAAATAAGTGTCAATTCATCAAAATAATTAAAGAAAAGAAACATGAAAACAACTTTATAAAGATATCATTATACGAGGGTCATTCAAAAAGTTCTACCTGTTGTGTCATAATTTTGTTCTAATAACGGTAGACACTAGAAAATAGGCAAATATATAGTTAAAAATGTGCCCTATATATTGTGCAACAATCATATTAATATCTTATCTAAATTTCTGTAAGTTTCATGAAAACCACAGAGGGTTTTGTTACACCGGAAACGGTCAAAATATGTGCAACATTTTTAAAAGTGGCTCAAATACAGTAAATTAAAAAGGCATGTAGTATTGGTATACAGTAAAAATATTATAAAACCTAAGAATGAACATAAAATTATGCCGGGTGATTAAAAAATCATATTTATATCTTATCTAGATTTCTGTAAGTGTCATGAAAACCACAGAGGTTTTTTTTTACACCGGAAACGATGAATATATGTGCAACATTTTTAAAAGTGGCTCAAGTACGGTAAATTAAAAAGGCCATAATATAGCCATGTGGTATATTACTATACAGTAAAACTATTATAAAACCTAAAAATTAACATAAAATTATGCCGGGTGATTAAAAAAGCTGACCCAAACTGCAAATAATAGTAATTCACAAGGATAACAATAATAGGAACAAGTAGCCCCTCCAGCAATAATATTAAAATCACCAAAGATACAGTTTACAAAGAAATTGACCTGAATAACACGAAATACAAAATGGCGGCATTATGAAACTTTATTTTTAAAATGTTTTCATAGGAGATACAAAGGGCAACCAAATTCAAGTTTTTGACTGAAAATGTGGTGTGGTAGCTTTAACTGTTGCCTTTTACATAAATACGGACTTGGAAAAGTCAGGCTACAGAGAAACACACGATGCTAATATTTGTAAACCTGAGAGGGTACAAGACATCGTTTCAAATATTGGGATTATGGGTAATTTCTGTCTGTAACAAGTTTACTTTATCAGTGACAAATGACTTGTTGGACTGTTAGATACACTTTCATATCTTATTTATTCTGTAACCTACATAACTTTTGGGTTTACATATAGTTTTTTATACATAAGCTGCAAATATAATTTTAGGAGAAATCTCAAATGTTTTACCGTTTCCGGTGTACCCTAACTTTACTGTGGTTTTCAGAAATCTACAGAAATCTAGAAAAGATCATGTGTAGGTGACATCCTTAGCTATATTTGTGTCAATTTTTAAGTGGCTACCTTTAACAGAAAAAAAGTTATAATACAACAGGCAGAACTTTTTGCATGACCCCCGTAACTAGCATAACAGTGTTTTCAAACCAACGTCGACGGTGTTGCAATACTTTAGATTAGTGTATGTAGAAGCAAATAAAACAGTTTTTTAAATATTGCGATAAATGGTCCACAAAACTACACTTTTTTTAGGGGGGGTGAAATATTTTTTGAACTAAGTCAAATATCAACAAAATGATAAAGTGGTCCAAAAACACGGGTTTCTGGTCTATACAAAATATAAGATATTATTTTGCAAATTGCTTACAACTGAAAATGTTCTGGGAGAAGAGAAACGTGTTTTTATACCTCAATTTATTATGGTAAAAAATAACCATCGTTTACGTCTTATTCACGCAAATCCACATCTAGGAATGCATCTATTTATATGGAATTAGTAATTGGTTGCTGAGTTATAACTGTAGCTTTATCTGTGTAGGTTATCCGTTTAATAGTTAATACGATTATATATAAATTATCAGTGTCTAATTCAATTTAGGGAAATCCAGCCGAAGTAAGATGTTTCAAGAACCACCAATTCAAAAATGGGGATTTGGTGACTTTTAAAGACGTCATGGGAATGTCAGCTGTAAATGGAACACAATTGGAAATACAAGGTATTTACAAAATATTGTCTTGACAATTGTTTTAATAAACATTTAGTATACAATATGATTTTAAAAAGTGAAATCATGTTTTTGGTGATAATAAAGGATGTTCAATAGTTTCTTATCTGAGGTAGAATATTAAAGTTGTATAAAATAAAACAATATATTTTGTATTCATGTACTGTGTAATGTAGAATTTCAAACCCATCTACTTTCGTGTTACCAAAAAACTTGCAATTAAAAGGTTTCTAAGAGTTGATTTTTTATCTTGAAATTTAAAATGCCAAATTCAAAATGGCAAAATAGTTATGTCATTCATACAGTAATCTTTTAGTGTCTCTCCTATTTATAAAATACTAACAACCCAACTGAGACTACGTTTCAGCACTTGAAGTAAGTATACTATAGGGAACTTCAAGAGATTCGAGCTCCTGATTGTAAGTAAAATAAAAAAAGTAAGCAGATACTTATTGAAACGTTGGACCAAGTGTACTTTAGTGTTAGGAATTGGTTTAATTTAGGGTTAGGGTTAGGTTAGGGTCAGTTTAAGGGATAAGGTATAGTTTTTAATGGGACCTAAAGTATACTTTTTCCGAAAGTTTTAATATATTCATTAATTAAGTGGTATTGCAGCGCTCTTCTAATTTTGCCCTGGCCAAAAATGTATTTAACTTATTTGTATGTTTTCTAAATTTAAATAGTTACTTCGCCATGTTCATTCACGATTGGAGACTTATCAGATGACAAATACCAACCCTATCTAACTGGTGGCTCAGCTGTAGAAGTCAAATCTCCAAAAACGTTTCATTTCGTAAGTGACTTCCAAACATTTACCCACATTCTGAAAGATTATTCAATGTCAATGCTTTATTGAGATGTACCTTTTTAGTGTGCGATTGAAGCTGAAAACATTACCTTTTGCCAGACCAAAGGGATGGCTCTTAGTTTACGTTTTGATCCCGTCGATCTTCAGGGTAAAAGTTAAAAAGTTATCTGCCAGGGTAATCAAAATAAAGTATGTTACTTAGATTATTTGCATTTTAAACTCAAATAAGTTACTTAACAATGCAATCGGCAGGGTTCGTGTCACTTTCAGTGACACTGTATTGTCTCATTCTTCATGTCTCCGGACCGGAGTGGTGAAAATTCGATGGGACAAAAACTTGTCTCCCCTTTTATATTATTATTTATTTTTCTATTGGTAACTTTTTAAATATCTAGAAAAAATATATTGTTATTTGCTTGTTGCGTTTAAACTGGGAAAAGCCATATATTGTGAAATCCATGCATTTGATAGGCCCATAATATAGTTGCTGTTTCTAATATCAACATTAGCGGAAAACTTACTGGTCTATATAAAGAAAATGACATACATAACATAGCTTTTTTTCTTCTTAACTGCAGTAAAATGCAGCGACGGAAAGATAATGTAACTTCTGTTTGGTCATAACTCCCATTGTATATACTTGTGAAATTTTAGGCCCTGTAAGATGTCCAAAGATCTTGATGAAAAAGGCAAGAACTCAACGCCCGGGTCTTCCAGTTAAATCCGGATGAACCAAGTATTTTTCAGATCCCATCCAATATTTTAGGGTTAGGGTTAGGGTTAGGGTATATGGTTAGGTTTAGGGTTTGAGTTTGTACGAGCACGACGGAAGTGATCTTTGCCATAGTGTAGCACCAATTTGGATATACCTGACCTACTTTGATCTTGTCTTGTCTGACACAATTTTTGTTTTCAAATTTATTGTAACATGAAAGTTAGGTTTTATGTACCAAACGGTGTTATAACTAAAAGTGTTTTTAATATTTTCAGATTATATTAATTTGCGATTTTTAAAATTTGGACTGCAAAATATCTGAATTTTGCTAAAAAGTTGCCAATTGGCTAAATAAAAGTTGCCGATTGGCGACTTTCAAAATAAATGTTAACATATTCTTGCCAAAAATATGTGATATAAGAAAAGGTTGCCAATGTTCAACTTTAATGAGAATATTTTGGCAAGACAAAGAAACTGGATTTTGATAAAAGTTGCCAATCTATTCAGCCAACATGTAATTCCAGACAAAAAAAAATGATATTTTTCTATTTCATACAATTTGAAAATTTGTAATACACTCATAGATTTACAGGGGAGATACAAGGCACGCCGCCATTTTTATTCCAACATGGTAACAAAATTGGGGGTATTCGGATTTTTGCCGATAGCTTGCCGATGATGCCTTGCCTTGCCATCGTACCTTGTCATAATGCGCGAATATTGAAACACGCACACACGCTTTGCGTGTACCTTGGCACTCGGAATTGATTTTGCCGGGAACCGAGTGGACCCGAATTCTCCCAATTTGAGCTCCATGGCTGACGACGTCATTACACGGTCTGGTATACAGAGCCTGGTATCTCCCCTTTAAATATATGAATACACTGTTAACTAAGAAGAAGAAGAAGAAGAACTGCTGCCAACAGGGTAAAAAAGAAAGAAGAAACTCGTACAGACTGCGGAGTGGGATTGTAGTTAAACTCTTCTGTGAATCCGATGGCAACCAGATACTTTTGTACACTTGGTCTGCAAGTGCTTCGTGTTTGTTTGTTTTTCAACCGTCTCGTGCTCATGGCCACACCCAAGCCAATTGACGTCACTGTTAATATACTAAATTTCTCAACAAATATTTCTCTTCCCAGACATCATTGAAATCTCAGTTGAAGTCACCTACTGTGAATTTAATTGATTTTACCAAAAAGCCAAGACTTGCTCACTTATCAATCTATGCTTTACTTAAATTCCATGAGCATTTCAACACTTTTCCTGACGTCAGGTATGTACTTTTTACTTAATTATTTGTGAGACTGAGCGTATGCTCAGGAGTGTTTGCAATTATAAAGAATCACGCTACGAAAGCTCACCCTTTTTTATACTCTGTTCTAGCCGTACATTTTTAAGTGTGTCTTAAATATAGCTTAATCAATGGCGAGTTTTCAGCGTATATCAAGTGGATAAACGCACGATAATTTTTATGTATGGAGTTAGTACTTATTTAACATAGGACCCCAATGTGGCATTATCTTACATGGACAGTCGACATAATTGACATCTGCCAAGTGCAAGGTACACGGTTGCTTATATAGTTGGACAATATTTTACCACTTTTTTATATAAAGGTCAGTTTGACTCGTCAAAGTCGAAAGGTAGGGGGTGGAAGTACTGATAACGTCATAATTACGTAATGCCTTGGCCGATTTTCATAAATTTGGTATCAATGGATAGAGGAAACCCTATACTAATAGTATGAAGCAAAGTAACTCTTAGCACTACAATTTCAATTTCATAGGGCCCTGTTGATAACAAACGTTACAAAAATACGCTGGTAGGACAGGGGTTAATTGACCAAGGGAAGGGGGGGGGGTCCTAGGGGCTCTACCACAGGTTTGCGGGCGTACGAAAACGTGGAATAAAATTATTATGACCGCAAGGATGAAGTTATAACTACCCAAAACCCCTAGGTCATATTCGTTTGCTTTTTATGCGACATGGAATCATCGGTTAGGGGGATGGGGCGGAAATCACCCCAATCCCTCGATCCCCTTGGGAAGACACGTGTTAAGTGTTAAGTTAAATGGGGTATGATATTATTCTTCTTGACAAAATGTACTGAACAAATCTAGGTGACCTTTTGACCCCAAGGTCAAAATAAAGGTCAATGGTTAAAGTTTCATTGTGCTTCGATTGGCTTAAATATTGGTATGCCTGTGCTTTAGAGCACTTGAAGAACATAACAATATTTTCAGCTACATACAGGGATCACATTAATATGTCACTTGCCTTCAAAGTATAAAATATTAAAATAACATTAAGAATCAATATATGCCAAGTGAAAGGTGGTATAATTATTTTACTTACACAGATAGTTTAGCAAAATATACTGGAAAGTCTTAGGTGACCTGTGACCCCAGAGGTCAAAGTTCATAGGTCAAATTAATAATTTCTAAAGAAAGCAGACTGAGGTCAAAAGGGTCCCTAAGAGGTCAAATTTGAAAATATAAAAAAATAATAAAATAATCAGCCAAATGCAAGGTGGTTATTGCACAGATAGATTGGCAAAATATACTGATCAAATAATGGTGAATTGTAACCCCAAAGACCAAACTTCATAGGCAAAAGGTCAAATTTTCAAAATAGTCCGATTGACTTGAAAATCATTAAAGATCACTCAAAAAATCTATATGACCTTCGACTACCAAGGATGTCCTTTGAAATAAAACTTCTTGACAACGGTCAATTCTGTTAAGAAATCATCAAAAACAGATCTCTTGAAAGTTTTAGTTACCCTACAAATGAACTTGGCATGGTTCTGTATCTGACGAATTTATTTTATAATATTTCTTCTTGCAACATCTTGATGTCTTATACCTTTGACGTACTGTGACCAGTAGATAAACAAGGAAACATAGCATTGTCGTTAAAAACATTGATTTCTTTCAGCTAGTAAAGCAACACATTTGTTGTTGTCCATAACACGGCTGTGATTTATACAAATAACGTCACCAATAATGTGCCTTTGGCTATACTAAATGACTATATATTTTTGGAGATTAAACATCAGTGTTTGCTGTTAAAGGTGCGTTTACGCTGTTACGAATCTGGGGTAACGACAAGCAACGTAGACCTGCGTATTGCAGTTTTAAATTTCACGCCGCACGTTTTAAGTTTTAAAGTCAGTTGATGCTGACACACGCTGCTATCCACGCACACAATCGTTTAATACTATCAGTCGTTTTCAGTTACAACTGTTTAGTTGCAAATACGTTACCCTCTGTCGATACAAGTCGTCACAGTGTAAACGCGCCGTTATTGTTTGCCTTAAGGTTATGAAGATATCGATTCAATTTGTAATGGTTTTCTATACACAGATCATCAACAGATGCAGAGAAAGTAATAGAAATAGCTAAGAGACTGAATATGGAAATGGATGATCCTCTTCCTACCTTAGATGAGAACATATTGACCAAAATTGCATATGCAGCAAAAGGATCCCTTGCTCCTTTAACAGCTGCAATGGGTGGTATCGTTGCCCAGGAATGTCTTAAAGCAGTCACTTACGAATTTACACCAATTAATCAATGGGTAAGTTGTTTGAGGGGTAATTTTGATAATTAAATAGTTTTAGAAACGTTTATGGTTTAATTAATCAACTATCCCCAACATGTACAAGTGATTAATAACGTGATCTAACTAAGCAGATTGACCTATATGTTTGATTAAAAAGAAAACAACAAATCGAAAAAGAAGCATTTAATAATATTCAGAGGTTTACTTGATTATAATTGTGTGCATTGTGACGGGCGCCATACACACAACATATTTACTGAGTCAGGTGACTCAGATACGTGAGTCTTTTATTTGTCTCTGTAGTGATGCACTTTGTATGCTAACTGAGTCACTATAGTGAGTCATGTGACTCAGATGTGATGAGTCAAATGACTCCGATCAAGTCCAGTTGAATCAGAAGACTCAACTACATTACCGTAATGAGTCATTAGTTTTGTCTCTGTAGTGACGCACTTGCTTGTGTAAAATGAGTCAAAAGACTCAGATTAAAGATAATGCAGGTCATTTGACTCACTCATTATTGACTTATTCGAGTGACGCCCTCTTTGGAGGATAATATCCGAAAGGTGTTGGTGATTGTAGACACAATATTGCCCATCATCAATATAGTAGACACTAATTCCGGGTCAAATTCCGAGTCCAAGAGGTTAAGCTTAGGCTAAGCTTACTGTAGTAAAACAACAATGGACTAAATTGTCCAATATTGTAAACTAACTCCATATAAAATCACTGCTTAATGTAGTAATTTATACTTGTAGCTTGATGTCAGGTCCATAAGTTCCACATATTACTTCTGACATTGTTAAAATGCCAAAAAGTGCTCACAGAAATGACAATATTGTGTCATCAACCACTAACAAACGCTTTCGTTACCGACCATGCGTGTTCAAGAAAATGGCCGACCAACAGCCTCGTTTTCAAATTTTGTATTTGTTTAAATGAGTCAAAAGTCGTTATTGACTCAGTATTCTCCAACAAGTGAGTCAATGTGGTATCATCATACTGAGTCACCTGAAATTTGTCTCACTACTGGAGTATCTGTGAGTCAATTATGATTCACGTCGTGTCATAACTGAGTCAATTTGTACATGACTCACGTAAAATAAGGCAACACGAGTCAATTGACTCAGTAAATATTTTGTGTGTAGATTTTAGTTTTAGATGTTGATAAACTATTTTAAGTGGACAAGTATTTTCTTTATAAACTTCTTTATAACTTGATGGGCATCAATGTTTAATGGGTTCATATTATTAATATATTAATTTTGGACAATAATGAACTGTTACAATATATGCAGGTCCTTAGACTCATCTCTGAAAGTCCCCTCTTCTTTATCAAACTTGATTTTCTATCGCTTTCTCTCTCTCTGGGATTTTAATAATCAGTTTTCGCGGAATTTTCAAACAAGTCTCTGACTCTTTCATTTTTGCTCTCGTAAAATTCGTAAACCGTATTTCTGTGTCTCTCTTTTGTGTTCCTCTATGCCTAAGACCTGACGTCCAAAGAAATTCGCATTCCCGGGTGCCATTTGCTCGCGATATTTGCTCTGTCTTTTTCGTTAAAAATAGAGAGCCTATGCAACTTAAATGTTTGAATGTTAGAGAAATCGATGCGGGGTCAAATCAAATTTGACCTAAAAATCACGCTTTTGACACATTTGTGTTGTTACCCCCCTTACTAGTACATCAACTAGTCCAACAAGATTACCTATAAAATCTGACCAAAAGCAATATACGTTTCCAGATAATTTCCTTATAAATTGACCTTTACATAAAAAAGTGGAAACATATTTTTATTCCAACTATCATGAGCAACAGTGTATGTTAAATCACAACTACTGCACCGGATCTCATAGGTTTATATGTCGTATGTTGGGTAACTTTTAGTAACATACAGGAAATGGGCAAAACCAGGAGTTTCCACTTTGCGTTTCTTAAACTTTAAAACTATTTATATTAGGAGAGGACAAGTATATACGTAAGGGTAAAATGTAAGTTATCATCTTATGTGAGTTTCAAGATCATTTTACAGGTGTGTGTAGAAAAAATATTGGGTGTAACATAAGAAATATTTGATTTTTTTCAGATGGCATTTTTGTAACTAAGAACATGCTTAAAGGGGCATTGGACAGAATTTCAAAATTTTATTTGTGGAAGATTTACACTTCATATGTTAGAAAATAACAGTCAATTACAAGATAGCAGGAAATTTGTGATCAAAACCTTCAGAAAGTGAACAAAAAAATGAATTTTATTCTGTTTGTTGATTTTGGGTATGAGGATATTTTCTAAAGTTATTTATTAATTCTATATATCAAGAGAGAGACAAACATTTGTTTGTAAAACATTCCTTTCACATCATTTATTGCAGATAAATAAAAAAGAAATTTGAATTTACATTAGATCTTCTGCAAGGCCAACTTTACAAATTAAACTATAGTGGGCAGTATTTATCGTTGTCGACAACAATAATTAAAAATAAAAGCGTATCTAAATTTGTCGAGATATAGGGTATATTTGCCAATGAAACTTTGCATGCCGTCATTATTACCACAAATACTTCAAATGATGCAAAAATCTCAAAATGCTTAGGGGAAATTTGGGGATGATGCTACATACGTCACAACCACTATCCAATATCCTCCGGATAAACCCCTTTTAAGGGAGGTCGTAGCTTCACAAAAATTGTTTTTATCATAACTTGAAAACTAATAATTCAGATTTTAAGATCTCGCTTTTTAGAAACTCACCAAAAACGAGTTATTTTGCCAATTTATTTTTGAACAAGCCTAGAAAAAATATTATTTGGCAAAAATCTTCAAAAATAGGTAAAAATCATCTTAATCGATAGTTCTAGGGCATATTTTCACAAATATTTGATTAAAAAAATGCCCAAAAATCATGATTTTGTGAAAAAAAAAAAGAATTTGTGGCCTATTCGGACCAAATCAACATTTTCAAAACTAGGGGATTAAACAAAAAATTTAGAAAATAATGTTCCCTAGAACCATTGATATGGATGACTTATACCTATTTTGTAACATTTTGGCCAAATAATATATTTCCTAGATTTTTCCAGAATTTTTTGGCAAAATAACTCGTTTTTGGTGAGTTTCTAAAAAGCGAGTTCTTAAATCAAGAATCTGATGATATAAATAGATTTCTTGTGAAATTCCCTTTCTAAATACGTATTTTATACATATATCAAACCCATGAAGGGGTATCCTAGTGCCCTAGTCTTATGAAAATTCATGAAATTGTTTGGGAAAAACGGAAAGAGGGTTTTTGGACCTCAAATCACCCTCAACTCCATATATTTTTGTCATGTGTAACTTTACAGTGGTATTGTTGTGTCCACATTTTGTAAAAATCTAAGAAAGTATGTGGAAATAGTGCCTTATTATGTGTATCACCGGCTCCGCATCTAGCGCCGTTTTCATTATATTAATTAATCCCAACCAAAAAAAAATTTCATTTTATTAAAATATATTGCATTTGTATCTAACTTTTATGTACATGTTTCATTTTTAAAGCGCTGTGTTCTTTGTAGAGCGCTCTATAATAATTGTTTATCATTATTATTATTTATTATTTATTATTATTATTATATAAATAGGTATTTATTGATGCATTGGAAATCACTGAAGACCAAACATCTGCACCATCGCCTTTCCTATTAAGGTATTTCAAACGAACATATTGTGTTCATAGAGAGAAAGAGAGGAAGAGAAAGCGTTTTCTGTTTTGCCTTCTTATTATTGTGCTAAAATTGTCCGAAAAATCAATATTCTTTCTTTTTAGCTAATTTATCAAAATTTTGCTCCAGACATTTTAAATGACGTAATTTTATCGATTTACATATCCTGCTAGTTTCAGCTTCATAACATGCATATATTTTTATACTTTTTATACCCCCAACTTTGACGGCCTACCCTAACCCTCATTTTTTTTCAAAATTTCCGCAAAGGATGTAAAAAAGTACCAAAAGGCCAGGAGTAGGTTGCTTTTGTGTAACCCCCCCCCCCCCGGGTAAACGAGAGTTAAATATCTCCGTAACGAAATGAGATATGAATGTCGAATAAAAAGCAAAATTTTGTCTTTTTGAAAGTTCTACCCATTTCTGCAAAAGCACGTTTTCCAATTTAGCTCTTCGTATATAGGTGGAGATGGGGGGGGGGTGCCTGTGTTGGATGGGATGGGATATGTGTGTATTTATGTATACACATCGGGCGCTTGTGCATTGTGCAACCGGGTGGTGTGTAGGTTTCTGGCCCAGGTTAAGTTCATATGAAACACAACATCGGCAAGAAGGATAACAACCATCCCGATACCTCTTAAATAAGGTTAAGACATGGTACCAATTGACATTAACTTTTTTATCTAACCTAGGAATGACCGTTATGACTCACTTCGTATCTGCGTGGGAGACGACATTGTGGAAAAACTTGCAAATCAGCGGATTTTCATGGTTGGATGCGGTGCTATTGGATGTGAAATGCTCAAAAACCATGCACTTTTAGGAATAGGTTCTGGTGAGAATGGAAAGGTAAGGTTATACAGTAACATCGGAGCTGATTCATAAATTCAAAAACTTTTGGCAGATATTCATTTTTTTTTTAAATTTTAACCTTCGACATTCACGTCGTAAAAACTGTATATTTATACTAAAAATATACTAAAAAATATCGTACGTTACACCATGCTAATGGCTATAATAAATCAATGCATTAACTTTTGTATTTTCTCAGATCACAGTAACTGACTACGACTTGATAGAGAAATCAAACTTGAACAGACAGTTTCTTTTCAGATCAGAAGATATCAACGCAAGTTATCTTTAATACCTTTTAATGATACCTTTTAAGAGTCCACTTAGATAGATACTATTAAATATTGTAACTAGCATATTTATTAAACAAATATCCGTTTACATTGAACAAATATTGCTCCAGGTTTGAGTTGACTTTAACATATGAATCAATTACGTCAGCATGCCTTTGTGAATAGGGTAAATGACATATTCAAATTTCATTTTACAAGCTACGTTTATAACTAATGCCGAATTAATACAACTGTTATACAATAAGCCAGTTCAAATGTTCTGCCCGTGCATAATAATTCATTTTGTAATCCGTAGTAAAATATTTTGTTAAACCATTACTTAATCTTTACACTGGAGTCAATAAGCACTCGAGAAATTGCAATCCCCCTTTTGTGTTTACACGATAAAAAACACAACTAAAAACATCTAGACGTTTTGCTTCTTCTTCTTCTTCTTCTTCTTCTTCTTCTTCTTCTTCTTCTTCTTCTT
>JXSR01S012839.1:11843-24205 GCA_000969725.1 Ophiothrix spiculata
CAACCTATAACTGAAGAACAATCGTTAGCATGGTTAGATATTCTCATCTTTGTGATTATTGATAAAGACTGTGTAAACATCCCTCAAGAAAGTTTGGCTAAAGTTACATGGAATTAAAGAGTATGACAAGCAGAAATCTTTCAAACTGAATATAAGTCACTGCATGCATCTATCTGGCTAATGCAAAGTCTTCGAGGGCATACACGATTACTTTTTCCTTATCATGGTAAAAAAAACTTAAACAATTCTAATGTGTCCGATCATCTACATCCGTAAATGCAGTAAACTTTATTTTGTGCTACAGTGAAAATACATGTCAAGCTCGTAATTTGCCAAACTTGATATTTTGGCAGATTTGCAATCATTATGTTTACTTCAAAACATCTGAAAAGTTTTATTTGAAAAAAAAATGATCAGAAATACGAAAGATATCTATATTTTCTGAGGACAATTAACAGCAAATATAGGGCTTACCAATCTTTGAACGCGTTTATCTCAGTTCCACAATTTACTACCTGACAACTTGAATCATAAATTGGTTTCTGGAAACCGGTTGAAGTTCAATGAGGTAACGTTGCAATGAGGTGTCATTACGGCTGTTTTGAGAAGAACAGTCGTATACATTTTATTTGCTTATGAAAATGAAAGAAATAGTTGAAAACGGTGATAAGAACAGATGAGCAGTTTGTGAAATACGGCATGTAAAATTATCTTGTACGTTGCAACACCACCACTTTGTGGTCCAAACTGAAACAGACATTAAGACATGATATAGTGAATTGCACGTTATGTAAATTTAATTATGACCAAGTTTGAAACACATGTTGTTATGTTTGCTCAACGATTATTGCGACAGAGTTATTGAAGAAATATAGTAGCAATATCGGATGTATTTTCCCATAATTTTGAGTTGTATAAGATCATCATCATATAGTAATTCGTATAGAACAAATTAAAAATGATCTGAAAAAGTTACCTTTTTTGAATGTGTTGCGTGCCTATGCGTTGTTCAAGTCAATATATTTGCAGACATTATGCTGGCATGATCATGTTCATCACAATCGCTATAATACTATGACCACCACCACCACACTCACATCACCAATCATACTACAGTAACTTCAACACATGAACAATGATCAGTTCGCAATTATTTCAAATTACAAAAATGTCCAATCTGACTTCCATTCCCCAAGTCTGTTTATATTTCTTTCCGTTCACCACAGTGCAATACAATGTAAGTTTTCCGCCAGCCGCAGCAACACGTAGTACATACCAGCTAACAGCCCGCGGGTCCATATGGTTTGGTTGTTATTACTTAGGAAAAAATAATTAAGGTATTATCGCTACCAGCATCGTACAAAACCACTCTTATTTCCTGCAATTTCCTTCTTAGGGTAAAAAAGATAACGTGGTTTATTGTGAACACTATTGAGCGATTGTGACATGGTAATTCCCCTACTAATGTTTCCAACAATGCGATCTTATGACACGTAACATGGACACTGTTTCTTAAACACAATACCGGGACGTGCTTATGTTTGACAGTAAAATAGTTCATGTTAACACAATCAATTACACGAAATCCATCAAAATTTAAAACTCTCTTATCATTTATTACCAACTTGTCATTAAAATCAGGAGAGTAACATGTATTAAATTATTATTAGTCAGTGTATTTAATTACTCTATGATGGATAAATGAAAGAAAATCAAGCCTGGAGGTTGGTTATGGTATGACTTTAAAATAAGGTTTGTATGCCGGGACAGCTGATATGTGTTTTACCCCGGGCTGGTTTAAGTTCATCAGTATTTCGATAGAGAATTTTACTGACTGGTAATGGAAAGACTACGTTATAGGGCGTGTCTTGAAATATATGGGTTTGAGTAAGCACGGTCCCACATCATCAGTGTAATAATCACACACAAAAACCTATGAAGAGAAAGTTAGCAGTGACACATAAAATGAATCGTTTGAACCGCTTCGAGGACCAGGTGCTCGATTCGTTGAATAAAAACAAGAACAATCGGATCATCAACTTTGAACATTCGTTAAACAAAACGGTACAAGACATCAAAAATGACGAGATTCCTTTGAGTCATATGTCACAGTAAAGTAGGCAAATGATATCTTAAGCCTGAGAGAAAACTTGGGAAGTACAATATTAAGTTCGATAGAGCACTTAATTAGGTGCGCTTTTAGTTTATCATCATTAAACTTGGAATTAGATTATAAGAATGTCTTTAAGCTTTTTTTAACATGTTTAAGTGAATCTTTTGAATCATGTCATTATATAAAATCAGATTCTATTTTTGAAGTGAATATATTATGTATAAAACTGTTTAGCAAGTGGAGTTTGGCAATTATTTTTTACTTATATAATTGTTTGTTACGTCATATATATGAAGAATAACAAATAACCGCCTTCAGCTTGAATATCTAACAATAGAGGCAAGAATGTTTCAATTCATATGAAGATATGATGTCATGTACCATGCATATCGTTCTATAGTAAATTTACAAAAATTTTTTTTTATAATATTACAGATTTTTTTTAACACTGCACTTAGTATGACACGTTAAATCAATACCTATCGTCTAAAATACTGTACCACTAGCGACATGAAGACCATAATTTCGTTTTCAAACGCTTTTGCCCACAACATAAGACAGACCAGTAATTAACAAGATGATCAAATAAATTCACAAAGGCTAAACTTAAGGGTCTTGTGTTAAGAGAAATGCCACCTGAACGTATGGCTATATGTTATATACGTCAGCACATGACGCACACGTGCACGCACCTTACGGACACGTGACTACTTACTTGCAGCCACGTGACACATATTATTATAGCTTTTACTCCAACCCTCGCAATTTAAGTTCGTCTTTTTTTTTTTTTTTTTTGAAAGTTGAAATAGTCTTATAATGGATAATTCAAACTAATCTTTAAAATCTTACTGGCGCTACTAAAGTTGCTGGGACCACTATCCCCCCTGATATTTTGAATACCCAACAAAGACCTGACATGGTTCTTGTCAATCGGGACTCAAAAACAATAGTCATCATTGAGCTTACGATTCCATTCGAGCAGAATATCCGCAATGTACATGACCGTAAGATCAATAGATATTCCAGTCTGATCCTAGATCTTGAGGAACTGAATTATGATGCTAAACTGTTCTGCATTGAAATTGGCAGCAGGGGCTTAATAACTGATGAAAACAAGTGCAATATTGAAACAATTGTCAAATTAATTTCAGGGAACAAATCTCAAAAAAACATGTGCACAAAACTGTTGAAAGTGCTTAGCAAACGTGCAATTCTTGGCTCTTATACCATTTTTATTCAAAGTATGACCATGACCGGTCGATTTCTTAATATATTTTTATAAATTGTATATAACTTTATTGGCTTTTATGTTTTTCAATATTTATCTGTTACTGTTTTCATTTGTCATGAATACTCCTGCGGAGATATGGTGACTTGATTGATATTTAACTTTCATTCTCCATTCTCTAGTCTGGATTTGTATGTAACCTTTTCATTCATATTCTTATTTCTTAATGTTTGTTGTTTAATTGTGAATAAAGAATGAAATGAATAAATAAAATTCACTATTATATTGCAAAGATTTCCTCTAAAAAGATTCCTCTGTCTTTGCAGGTGGGAGTACCAATAGGTCTGTTAAATGTGTCTTCGCGCAACTTCTTTTATGATTATCTGCAAATAGATTTACAAATTCTGAAAAGTATGTTTTTTATACTGACATTGTTGACATGTAGCTCAACTTACGATATACATATTCAGACATAAATAATGCACGTCGTATGTAGTAGTTTCTTTTAATCAACCACGCATGTGCATGTAATAAATTAAAAGTGAAAAATCTATAAAAAGTAACGAATTATCATTGTTTCAATGTAAATTTTCCATCTTTCCATCAGCAATCAAACAATCTCCATGCAGCTTCATTTGTACGCATAGAGACTGCAGATTGCATACAAGTTACAACGCTTAAAGCAAGGACGGATCGATTGTTTGGAAATGACTTTTACTCCAAAATATCCAATCTTCGTCTTATAAAGTTCGCCCCGATTAAAATAGAAATAAATTGAGGCAAGGTACTGAAAGAAGATACCCAGAATCTGCAGAAGGTTAATGAAGGGTAACATATCGCTAAAGAACAATCGTTAGATATGCTCATCTTTGTGATTATTGATAAAGACTGTGTAAACATCCCTCAAGAAAGTTTAGCTAAAGTTACATGGAATTAATAAGTATGACAATCAGTGATTTTTACTTAATATAAGTCACTGCATGCAACTATCTGGCTAAAGCAAAGTCTTCGAGGGCATACACGATTACTTTTTCTTATCTTGGTAAAAATCAAGTTTAACATTCTACACATTTAAAAATAGGTAGTCAAAAAATTGACTAGTTTGGGTGGGCAATTTAAAATAACCCTAAATGAAGTCAAATGTGGTTACTTTGACCCACTCAGAGTAATTTCTTATTGTGTAAAATGACCATCGAAAATAGTCATTTTGAAATTACCCCGGAAATGTAGTCATACTGTCACTTTTTTTTAACTATGTTCCGGAGTCATTTTCCTAATCGGGACATCGATTAAAGTAAATGATCCCTGAATGTAGTCTTTTTTGACCAATAAGTAGTTATTTTCAAAAGAGGTCATTTTGAAAAATAACCACGAATGTAGTCATTAATAACCACGAATGTAGTCATTTTCAACTCCAATTTGGGTCAAATTTTTGTCTAGACCTCCGGGGTCAAATTTGACCCCAATGGGTTTGGTGTATTATAGTTGACCGTCATTAAGTAGTCAAAAATGACTACTTAGGAGTCAATTTTGACTACCTTTTTATAAGTGTGTATATGTGTCCGATCATCCGTAAATGCAGTAAACTTGATCAGAAATATGAAATAAATCTACATATTTTGAGGACAATACACAAGATAGGACTTACCATGCTTACCTATCTTTGAACACGTTTATCTCAGTTTCATAATTTACTGACAACCTTCGACGGATCATAACTTGGCTTCTGGAAATCGGGTGAAGTTCATAGAGGTGTCATTTTATTTCCTATAACACGATCTTTGCATATTTAAAAAAATGAAAATAACAAGAGCCTGTATTTGTTTTGGTGAACGGTCACATATATATAGAATTTATTTGCTTATAAAAATGAAAGAATTATCTTCTATATTGCAATGCCGACAATTTGTAGTCTAAACTGAAACAGACTCTAAGACCTGGTATACTGAATGCACGTTATATATGTTAATTTAATGATATGACCAAGTTGGAACACAGGTTTTGTTATTTTTGTTTCATGACAGAATTTTCATGTGTTTTTGCATCGGATTCTAGCCACAAATCATGAAAAGATTGAAAAATCATCATATAGTAATTTGCACAGAACAAAAACAAAAAAACAATGTTGTGAAGAATTTACCTCTTTTAATATGTTGTGCGCCTATGTGTTGTCCAATGTTTACAAAATTGATGGGGATATGTTTTTTGCATAATTGATAAAGTATACCAGTTGTAATAACGCGTCTCCATAAGTTGATGTAGAATAAGTCGTTTTACTTGAAGAAGAATTCAGTTCAATATGGGTATACAGTTACTAATAATGCTAATGACATAATTAGTATGTACATTATTTACCATGAATACAACCAGAGTTGTGGCAAGTTTTTCATCAGTCAGAATTATAAAATACGATACCATTATGGTCTATGTAAAACGCCCCGAGGCCTAAGGAATTTCTTTTTAGTATACATGAACCTATGTGAGAATTTATTAAATCAGTTGAAGTGCAAAATAGTAGTTGTTCTTCTCTACAGAATAAACTATTCGCAAATCCTATGATATCAGACAAAGAGTCAATGTATTTGCAGAAATCATGCTGTAATGACAATGTTCATCACAATTGCTGTCACCGTGACCACCACCCCTCTTACACCACCAATCATACTACAGTAACTTCAACAATGATCATTTCGCAATTATTTCAAATTACAAAAATGTCCAATCTGACTTCCATTCCCCAAGTCTGTTTATATTTCTCTCCGTTCACCACAGTGCAATACAATGTAAGTTTTCTGCCAGCCGCAGCAACACGTAGTATACCGTATATTATGTATAAAACTGTTTAGTAAGTGGAGTTTGGCAATTATTTTTTTTACTTATATAATTTTTTTGTTGCGTCATATACGTATCCAAAGAATCCAAAGTTAACAATATTATTTTTCAAACAATCTATAGGATGATATCTGAATGGAACTATAGTAAGCATAATCATTTACTCGTTCAAAGTGGATTTGCCAAATATAGTTTTAGTGTTTAAAGGCTTGAAATAACTATATACCTTCAGCTTGAATATCTCACAATAGAGGCAAGAATCATGTTTCAATTCATATGAAGATATGATGTCATGTACCATGTATATTGTTCCATAGTAAATTTACAGAATTTTGTTTATTTATATTACAGATTTTTAACAATGCACTTTATAGTATGATAGTTTAACTCAGTATACATATCGCCTTAAATGCAGTACCACTACACAGTAAAAAAAAAATACTCATATCGGGGTAAAAAGGGAACTCGCGTCTTCTGTGTAAACTTAACATGTACTTAAATGGTAAACAATTGCCCTGTATTTGGTAATAAACTACCATCGGCAGTGGTAAAAGTTTACTATGTCTGGTACTACTGCTGATGTACAGTAGTTTATTACAAGTTAAAGATCAATCTTATTACCATTCTAGTAGGAGTAAAGTGGGTCCAGAAGACGCGAGTTCCCTTTTTACCACGATATGAGTAATTATTTTTTTACTGTGTAGCGACATTAAGACCATAATTTCGTTTTCAAACGCTTTTGTTCGCAACATAAGACAGACCAATAATTGACAACTTAAGTGATCAAATAAATTCACAAAGGCTAAACTTAAGGGTCTTGTGTTAAGAGAAATTCCACCTGAACGTATGGCTTTATATGTTATATACGTCAGCACAAGACGCACACGCGCACATACCTATAACGGGCACGTGACTACTTTCTCGCAGCCACGTGAACCATGATAGCTTTTACTCCAACCCTCGCAATTTAAATTATTGGCTTTTTGAATGTTGAAATAGTCTAATTGGATATTGGATAAAATATTGGATTCACTTATACAGCAAAGATTTCATCTAAAGAGATTCCTCTGCCTTTGCATGTGGGAGTACCAATAGGTCTTTAATATATCCTTCCTCAACTTCGTACATGAATATCTGTAAATTGTTTACAAATTCTGTGAGTAAACTTAAACTTTGTTTTTATACTGATATTTTTGACATTTTGCTCAACCTCATTCACATTCAGACAAAAAATTACACGTTGTAATGTTTCTTTTTTTATCAAACATACATGTACACACAATAAATTAAAAGTGAAAAATCTATCAAGTATATCAAATTATCATTGTTTCAATGTAAATTTGCCATCAGCAATTATACAATCTCCCTGCAGCTTCATTTACATGCATAGAGATTGCAGGTTGCACACAACGCTTAAAGCTAGGACGGAGTGCTTGGAATTGACTTTAATATCTAAATCTTCGTCGCATAAAGTTTACCTGTTTAATAAATGAGGCAAGGTACAGAAAGAAGATACCTAGGATCTGTAGCAGGTTAATGAAGGGCAACATATCACCGAAGAACAATTAGATATTCTCATCTTTGTGATTATTGATCAAGACTGTGTAAACATCCCTCGAGAAAGTTTAGCTAAAGTTACATGGGATTAATGAGTTTGACAATCAGAAATCTTAACTGAATATAAGTCACTGCTTGCATTTATCTGGCTAATGCAAAGTCTCTGAGGGCATACATGATTATTTTTTCTTATCATGGTAAAAGTCAACTTACTATGTGTCCGTTCATCTCTATACATCCGTTAATGCAGTAAACTTTATTTTGCGCTACAGGTGAAAATACACGTCAAGCTCGTAATTTGCCAAAATTGATTTTTGGCAGATTGGCAATCCTTATTGTTTACTTCAAAACATCTGAAAGTTTTATCTGAAGAAAATGGTCATATAAAATATATCTGTATTTTCTGAGGACAATCAACAGAAAATATAGGGCTTACCAATCATTGAACGCGTTTATCTCAGTTTCACAATTTACTCTCTGACAACCTTCGATGGATCATAACTTGGCTTCTGGAAACCGGTGAAATTTAAAGAGGTGTTATTTCATTCCTTATAACACGGTCTTTGCATATATATCTAAAAAAATTGAAGATTACAAGAGCCTGCCAATCATACTACAGCAACTCGTTCAATGATCATTTCGCAATTATTTCAAATTACAAAAATGTCAAATCTGACTTCCATTCCCCAAGTCTGTTTATATTTCTCTCCGTTCACCACAGTGCAATACTATGTAAGTTTTCCGCCAGCCGCAGCAACACGTAGTATATACCAGCTAAAAGCCCACGGGGCCATATGGTTTAGTTGTTATTACTTAGGAAAAAATAATAAAGGTATTATCGCTACCAGCATCGTGCAAAACCACTCTTATTTCCTGCAATTTCCTTCTTAGAGTATAAAAGATAAAGTGGTTTATTGTGAACACTATTGAGCGATTGTGACATGGTAATTCCCCTACTAATGTTTCCAACAATGCGATCTTATGACACGTAACATGGACACAGTTTCTTAAACATAATACCGGGACGTGCTTATGTTTGACAGTAAAATAGTTCATGTTAACACAATCACTTACACGAAATCCATCAAAATGTGAAACTCTCTTATCATTTATTACCAACTTGTCATTAAAATCAGGAGAGTAACATGTATTAAATTGTTATTAGTCAGTGTATTTAATTACTCTATGATGGATAAATGAAAGAAAATCAAGCCTAGAGGTTGGGTATGGTATGACTTGAAAATAAGGTTTGTATGCCGGGGACAGCTGATATGTGTTTTACCCCGGGCTGGTTTTAGTTCATCAGTGTTTCGATAGAGAATTTTACTGCGCGTGCTGACTGGTAATGGAAAGACTACGTTATAGGGCGTGTCTTGAAATATATGGGTTTGAGTAAGCACGGTCCTACATCATCAGTGTAATAATCACACACAAAAACCTATGAAGAGAAAGTTAGCAGTGACACATGAAATGAATCGTGTGAACCGCTTCGAGGACCAGGTGCTCGATTCGCTGAATAAAAACAAGAACAATCGGATCATCAACTTTGAACAATCGTTGAACAAAACGGTACAATACATCAAAAGTGACGAGATTGGGAAGTACAATATTTATGTTCAATAGAGCACTTAATTAAGTGCACTTTTAGTTTATCATCATTAAACATGTTAAACTTGAAATTAGATTATAAGAATGTATTTATACTTTTTAAGTGAATATTTTGTAATCATGTCATTTGGTTTCATTATAATCAGATTCTATTTTCAAAGTGAATATATTATGTATAAAACTGTTTAGTAAGTGGAGTTTGGCAATTATTTTTTACTTGTATATTTTTTTGTTGCGTCATATACATATCCAACGAATTCCAAAGTTTACAAGATTGCTTTTCAAACAATCTTCAGGATAATATCTGACAAATTTATCTGCCAAAAATAACTAATTAATGTAAGAAAATGTGTTAAATCTGTTCTACTGGATATCACTTACTTCTTGGAAACGGCAACGTTTCACGCCCGATCCTGGGCGCATCCTCAAGCCGAATAGTGATGTTCCGGCGATTGGTCTGTGATAAATATAACTAATGAATGTGTAATTAATGTTACTCGAAGTTGTTACTCTTTTGTAAATACATCTGTTAAAACTAATTTACACCAGATCATACTTTCTAGATTGATGCAACGACTATTCCTGTTTAAAATATTTACACTATGCACTTTTGGATTGGAAAGGAAATTTGGTGATGAAAAAACATGAAAAATGGCATCTCACTATGCACTTTTGGATTAGATAGGAAATTTATTCACTATTGGATACTCTATCATGAAATTGTCATTATTGCATATGTGAATGAAAGTAAGTTGAGCAATTATCCATATGTATTTTAAAGAAATATTGACATAGGATAATATAAGAAAAACAATTAACTAACCATACAAGCCGATTTATTAGTTTTGTGGACTATAAGGCGAAATAGTCAAAAATTGCTGCATGTTGTTTTTTATTTCAAGGAGCATGGTTCGATTGACTTTTTTTCAAACCTTTTGAGATTTTTGTACCAACATTTTGCCCAGATTTTTCTCATAACCTTTTGTTCCGTTTTGGATATATGTATGAAAATGTGTCTAATTGTGGTAACCATAATTAATTTTACACAGTAACAATACTAACATAATAAGCAGCTTTGAAATACAAAGTTGTCCATAAAATCAAAACGTGTCGACCGATTCACCTGAAATTTGAGATTTCCACCTCTTAAGTAGTCATCTTTCATATGTCATTGAAAACTAAATTTTGAGAAATCATACCAAGTCCTTTAAACGAAAACATCATTAAGTCACAGTGATATTTCCATATAGAAAACACGATGTTATAAATGCCCCTTGAAGAAAATCCTTATCTTTTTGGCTTATTGTAATCGACGGTCACATTAATAGAAACTCAATAAAAGTCGCTACAACTACAATTTTTCAAATGAAGCATCCCCATTAAGAACACAAAACAAAGTTTGCTATCATAAGGAGAAATGGATATAGTCTTCCTGTTGAATCAGGTGCCTAACTATATGAGCAAAACCTTCAAGCATGTCAAGTGGATCATCTTAACTTAACACTTTCTACTTGACGCTTGAGTGCTTTTTAAGCAGTGAATTAAAATCGATTAAATGAGCTTCGTAAATAGATTTGACCAGTCATCGGGAAAATTGATTCGATCATGACATCACTCTGACAGCGAATTTTAATTTATCATAGAGCTGGATTTGCGGAACTACCAAATGACATGTAACGAAATCAAGAGAGGGCTTATCTTGATTTTTCACCACATCGGGATTTGACATAGAGCTCAATGGGTTCTTATGATCAAGGTAACAGGGTATCCGCAAACATGAAAGGTCAAACCAAGGGTTCAACATTTCAAAAGTGTCCGATTTTGTTCAAAATGGTCTCAAATTGTTCGTCTTGCAGAACTCTCTGCCAAAGTTATATTTTCCAATGTCTGCGATCAACCGTTACTATGGTTACAGGTCAATATATTTTTTAAAGTTATATGCACCAATTGGAAATAAGGAGTTTTTCTTAATACCATTTAAATTTTTTGACTCCGATAGGCCTAACATGTGACCCCTGTAATCACTTTTCATTTTTTCGGTTATATCTCAAAAACTCTTCATCAGATACGGGTCAAAGTATACTTTTTCTGCTTCCTTATGATGAGCCACCCTAGTGTTGTTACCTATGGTCCATAGAACCCAAATACATGTAGATCGATATTACACATTAAAATCATTTCTCGTTGCAGTTTTACCCCTAGAATGGAGTTTTGCTCCCCAGGTAATAACTTTATCATGCCTTTATATCAATATTAATTTCCAAAGAAATATGAAAAATTGACAATTTTTAGTCAAAATTGACATGAGAGCATGTTATATCTAAAATCCAAAATTGGGATGAGGTCTGATGATTGTGCTATGTTTTATCCTTAAACTCTCTCATTAAAACCTGTACAAAAATCCCATTGGAAGCAAGGCATGATTGGAAGGTCCTGATATCTTCTTTTAACCATAACTTGACTTCTGAAAATCGAGTGAAGTTCAATGAGGTGTCATTTTAATCCTTAGAGCCAGTCAACGCTTAGAGCCTATGCAAATGAGTTTTTAATGAGCAGTTTATTTTTAAGTTCTGGCGATCGATATTGAAGAACTTGGTCGTGATATATTTTTTTTCTTGATGTGACCTGTCGGATAGTTCGGACTTCTAAGCCTCATGATCACAAGGTGGTTACTGCAAATAAAAAAATGAGATATGGATGAAAATATTAAGAGTTTTTTCTATTAAAACAGGGTTTTGTTTGACTGTTAGGAGTAAAAAAATCTTAATTTTATTACATTCTAAACAAAATTGCAAATTTTAAGCATTTAAAATCATGAGGTCACATCTGCTTACGTGCTCGTTGTTTTAACGACCTCAATATCTATTGGATAGCAAAATAAGTTATACAACCTATCAAACCTCCTATCCATGAAATTTGAAAAATATATCTTTCTTATTAGACCTGTAAAGCCGGTAAATAGTGCGACAAAAATGCCGTTCAATTAGACGTACGAAAGGGACCAGATATCGGCCATTACAATTA
>JXSR01S012842.1:0-25758 GCA_000969725.1 Ophiothrix spiculata
ATGAGGTTTTGAAGTTCAGGAGCTGTTCTTGCAATAAGAGTGATATCGTCGGCATACCTAAGATTGTTTAGTTGTCGACCTCCTATTGACACTTTTCATGTAACCCCTTAAAATGCATAAAATGCAGTAAAACCCTATAGCTTCGGGGGGAGAAGCCCCCTCGACCCCCACCAGGCTGTACATAAAAGCAAAAAAAAAACAAAACAAAACATAAAAGCATGGAATACAGTGAGAACATATAGCTTCAGGGGGCTTCGCCCCCTCGACCGGCCTTTCACATAACCCCACAAAAAACCCCGAAACCCGCACTTAAAACCCGAAGCCCTCTCAACCCCCAATAGGGCTTTACCCCTGGACCCCACCTATAGTGGGTGATATAAGTATTGTTTATCTTGCTCTCACTTAGAAACTTCACTTGTGTCCTTAAATCAATGGGTATTTAAAATAAGTATTTTGACCCAGGAAATGGCATCTCCTGTCGTTCCAAGTGTCTAGAAGCCCACCGGGGCCCCTGGACTCCACCAGGGGCCCTTTAGCCGGCCCCTGAACCACAGGCCGTAGGGGGCGAGCAGCCCCCCCCCCATGTTTAAAATCTTCCTAAGCCTACGATTATGTTGGCTTTTTGTTAATTGATTGTTTGACTATCCTGATGTTATGACAGACCTCCATTAATTGGTCTGTTAAGTGCTTTGAATATTAATAAAATATGTACTTTCAATAATAGTTAATAATTATAAGTACTATTATAGCTTCATTCTCATTTTTTCATTGAAATTAAAGAGTGTGAGAAGGCAGTTTTGCATATCAAAATTACTAACAATTCTGCAAAAAGTATGCACCAAATCGCGTGAAACAACTAGGAAAAGACAAAATTCTCCACCTTATCAGGGGGGCACATCCCCCCTCAAACACCCCCCTGTCCGCGAAAGCGCCGAAGCGGTGCTAAAGCACCACACAATACAGCACCCCGGGCAAAAAATCCTGCATCCGTCCCTGCAGTGCACACAATTCATGCCATTTGAGGGCGGGTTAAATAGGGTTAAGAGTAGCAAAACCTAAAATCATAGTTTCATGCATTTTGTAGTTTCTGTTGCCATCATTTTCAGTCTTTTTTCAGTATTTAGCTTGATGGCTTTTTCATTACTTTTTCAATGACAGAAGTGGTGCTTGCATCAGTGGCAATTAAGAAACAACATAACCTACACAGGAAAAACCTTTTCATGATGGTGTGAATGAAACTTTTTAAAGTTCTCAAAGGCATTATTACTTTAACTTAGAATGGTTCAAATTGCAACTTGACAAGAGTTCATGTGTTTTGACTTTTAAGAATAGCATGATCGGCATTTTAGTTTTCTTCCTATTTGTATAGAGTATCTTAATGATAGAAATGTGCAGAATAGGTTAGATGCTGGAGAAGTTGATTTTCTAGATCAAGTGTAACAGGAATAAAGCTTTGTTTCATTTAAATGGCTGTGTGAATTTTACTTGCATCACCTGTATTTTAATCATGTGGTAACATAAGCAGTGAGACTATGGGTATAAGATATATATATAACTTGAGAGTGATACAAGTCAAGCTATACATTTTTATAAAATGCATTTTACACTTTAAAGTTTTATGAAGAGTAACAAAAGCTGAATCATGGTTTCATTTTTCATTACTTTTTCAATGAAAAAGTGGCATCAACGAAATAAGAAACAAAATAACTTACATAGGAAAACCTTTTTATATGATGGCTTTAATTTTCAGGAGTCCTCCGGGGAAAATGTTTAACTTCTTAGAATGACCAAGAGTAAAGCTGTAAGCTGCTTTCTTATTACAATACATTAACTTTTATAGTTTTGATCCAGCGTTTCATGGAGAGTAACAAAACCTTTTAGATGAAATATCCAGCTTGACAAACCAGAGACTGACTGGTCAAAGTTTCATTTGTTACATCCCAGATAGCAAAGCTTAGTTGGACCAACTTTGGGCCAATGTCGACAGTTACTTTGGGCCAATGTACACAAAATGATGTAGGGCCCATGTCCTTTTGTCCATCGGGCCATCGTCATTCCTATATTGGCATTCTGACGGTTGGCTGAACGTTGGGCCAATGATAAGCCAATGTGTTGCAAAATCATACAGATAGCAAAGTTTAGTTGGGCCAATGTTTGTCAATTATGTTGGGCCAACATTGGCAAATGATATCAGGCCTGTGATTTTTACCAAGTGGATTTCTCCCACTCAGTAAAAAAGTGGTACCCTCCACAATGATGGGAGGACACGCCAAGTATGTCTTGCTTTGCTGCCTTGTTTAAAATAGCACAGGCAATGCAAGAACACAAGTATACCATATGTTCAAATACTACATGAGGTCACTACTGAAATGTACATAATTTCTGTGGTGTCCTGGTTCATTTTGTTTGCATATTGTACTTCAAAACTTTGAACTCAAGTTCATGTATTTGTAGAAAATATAAATTGAGGTAGAAACTAGATTAAATTGCTTAATTTGGATGAAATTAACCCAAACTAGAAATTTATGTGGCCAAATAAGATCGGTCTATTAGCTCCACCCACATTCTATTACGTCATGAACGTCGGTCTAATGTCGGTTTACCACCCATCTGCCAACCAAATTACATGATGTTTATCCAACGTTGACCCAACATCGGCTCTGGGACCGCGATCGTGCCGACCATTGCCAATGTTGGCCCAACCATGCTTTGCTATCTGGGATGTACCATGAATCACAATGTAAATAATACTTGACAAGTAACAGGTTTGACATATTTTGTAAAAGAGAATCTGGCACGTTTTATTTAAAATCGTGATGTAGAACTTGCTGATGTTGGAGGACAAATATTGGATGAGTGTTTGGTGTCCACTTGTTGGAAACAATATAAGGATGATAATACTGAATGTCTTCTTGTGGGTTGTGGTGTTGAAATATGGGTATATTAGAATGTGTTTGCTCTGGTGGGGACACTGACAAATGTATGTGACCCGCCATATTGAACTGTACCTTAAGGTCGGCATAGTAAATTACGAGATATGGGCCGTTGGAGCTGAGCACCATTGAAGTGAATTATATATCATATTAACCAGGTTTCAACATCCAAAACATAAGAAAAAGGTGTTAAAAACTAAGGTAAAAATCCTCTCTCCATTCAGGTTTTACTCAGTACAAAAACTCTGATTTTCTCAGAAATATAGTTTTCCGAATCAGCCCATGCCTTTTACCATTTTGGATGTAACTTTGCAATCAAACATCCAAAAACCAAAAGCAAGATGTCATTTTAAAGCTTAAAATTTAATTTTTCAGATGAGACCAAAAAATCAATTTTGATTTGGGCCCCTTAAGGTACCTTTCGATATGGCGGGTCACATATGTTTTCTGTCAAATGTCCAATTCCTAATCGACTAAAGATTGTATGAATTTGAGAATATGACAATAAGAGCCTTTGCCATTATATGAAACAACATTTTAAAACCAAAATCCTCTCCATGTTAGTTTTGGAGGTAACCTATGAAGGTCCTCAAAGGCATGATTGCTTAAATTTGGAATGCATGGTTCAAATTCCACCTTGATAAGAGAATATATAACATTTAAGTAAGAAGTCCTGAGTGGTATTTGGTTTTTTTTTCCTGTTTGTATATAGTATCTTAAAGATGCAAATGTGCCAAGTAGGTTGGATGCTGTGTGAAGTTGATTTTCTATGTCAAGTGCAACAAAGTGTGTGATACATGTTAATGGCTCTGTGAAATTTGTTGTATCTCTAACAG
This sequence comes from Ophiothrix spiculata, assembly GCA_000969725.1. Classification (NCBI taxonomy): domain Eukaryota; kingdom Metazoa; phylum Echinodermata; class Ophiuroidea; order Amphilepidida; family Ophiotrichidae; genus Ophiothrix; species Ophiothrix spiculata. The sequence continues at coordinate 3,770 of JXSR01S012842.1, forward strand.
CAATATCCACCTGTAGAAATGGTTTTGATCAATTGTTTCTTGTTGATAATCATTATTTTTTTAGTAATATGATTCTCATGCATTTCTTCTGTGGTACTTTCTGGAATTGCAAGTAAATTCTGGAAATCAATTGCTACTTTTATTTATGTATTTTGTGCAAAATAAACTGGCCAAACCATTGACTTCAACAAGTAAAAAGTCTAGTGACACATGAGATATGAAAGAAGATTATTTGCAATTGTGATGTACAAGTTGATGATGCCGGAAGGAGTGTTTGGTGTCCACTTATTAGAAACAAGAGATCAGGATGGTTTAGCATAACAGTGTTTGTGTGGAAAATACATTTTTGGCTTTTGGTAGACTGAAACTATACCCAAATTCTGCTCATTTAAATATACCGCCTGGCTAGTAATTCTGGCAAGTAATTTGATTATCAAGTAACTCCTTAGTTACTCTGGCTCCCACAGCTAAAACTACAAACCAGTTGTACTTGCAATTTTTCTTGGTTTTGTTGTTTTTTCAAAATTTATGTTTTCTGATATTGCTTATATGTGATGACTCACCCCAAAAAGGGGGACTTTGCAACAAAACACTTTTCGAGAAACTGATGAAAATAGGCAGCGGAAAATAAAGAAAATAATAAGAATTTCCAAAGGATTCTCTGTTGTTAAATTTGATCACCTTAATCAATTCCATCAAGTGAGGCGTCATTTTAAAGCTTGGAAAATGCTGCATATGAAATGATAAAATCAAAATTTATAACTTCTGCAAAGTCCCCCCTTTCGGGGTGAGCCATCACATATTTAGGTTTTACATGTTCATCTTGTGAAGTGCTTCATTTTGTTTCTTTGTAGAGTACTTTATAAATAACTGTAATTATAAAAATAATAGTAATAATTGTGTACATTTGGATTTAATCGTTCCAATGCCACTTGACAAGGGAGCTGTGCCTAATCTTCAAGGTAAGCTAGCCGGAGATGGCCTTTTAATTTTTTCCGAATTATATACAGTGTCTTAACAATGCGGATGTGCAGTGTAGGTTGGATGCTGTTAGAAGTTGATTTGTAGATCAAATATAGAAAAAGTGTGTTTCATTTTAATTGCACTGTTGATTCTACTTGTATCATTGTATTGGCATTGTAATGCAAGAGAGAGCTAGCTAGACTATTGTAATATAAAAGCGACTGAATGCTAAGGATTCAAAAAACTTTCATACTACAGTGTGTCCCAGAATGAAGTTATCAAGATTTAGATGCCACATAATACAAAAACTAAATCTTTCCAGACACTGAAAGTCGGTAACAATCATGCTTGATGTCTTCACTTGCTTTGATGCAAAAATGAAGACAATCCATGCATTAATTTTCTAGAAGTGAGCATTTGAAGCTCCAGAGGAGTTTGGACACTTTTTCCAGTTTGGAGAGGTCGTAAAAATCCAGCGGTAGTTTGCAGCGTAAGTATGCGAGTAAGGATGTCATCGTTTACCAACATTTCTATTTTGTTTTGCTTGTTGCTTCTCCTTGATGATCATGATGATGCTTCGGAGTCTTAATAAAGGTTCATCTGAATGTTAACTCAGCTTCTACATTGGCATCCTCACATCTTTTATGCAGTTCCTTCTGCATCTTTTAACATAAGCTTTATATTTTCCGACTTTTTAAAAAAAGATGGGCTACTAATGCTATGTGGATATCTGGCTTCTGGAAATGTTAAATAAATATTTCCATTGTTTCAATGATACCTGCACTTTCCAGGTATTGGTCAATCATGATTCTCTTTTCTCCATTGACAAAATGAGGTGTTCATGAGATGTTTGCTTTGAATTACCTTATTCCTACAACCACTACTGCAAGGGTACCAGCCCTTTAACGTGGTTTTAAATGGCCTGCTACATGATTGTCCTAAACAATTGCCTAATAAAATATATTAAATGATTTTTACATATGAAAAGGAACCAGATTTAAGTTAAAATAATCTTAAAAACAAAGATACTTATAATTAAACAAATATTATCATGATTATGTCTGTATAGATGGCTTTCTTCGTTGTATGGTTATGCTGCAAATGTAATGCCATGTAATTGTTACAACTTACCCAAACTGGGAAAAGTGTCCAAACTCCTGTAGAGCTTCAAATGCTCACTTCTAGAAAACTAATGCATGGATTTTCTTCATTTTTGCACCACAACAAGTCAAGACATTAGGAATGATTATCACCAAATTTTACAGTCTGGTTTGGTTTTTGAATTGTGTGGCGTTGAAATCTTGATAACTTCATTCTAGGACACACTGTACAACACATTGATACTTATAAGTTTTGATTATGAAGAGTAACAACACCTTTTAGATGAAATATTCATCTGGACCACCTCAAGACTGATCTGACCTAACGTCTATTTGTCACATGTATCATGAAACATAATGTAAATAATACTTGACGAATAACAGGTCTGACACAGTTGTGAATGAGAATCTGGCACGTTTTATTTACACTCGTGATGTAGAACTTGCTGATGTTGGAGGACAAATATTGGATGAGTACTCAATGTCCACTTTATTGATGCAAGATGTAAGAATAGTTTGGTTTTACAACATCTTTGATGAAAATTCCTCAGTAAATGTTTAATGGTTTGTGCCAGGATTTAGACAATATGTGACTGTCCACCCTGAACCAGCCGTAAATGCAGCTTCTTGTCATTTTCACTTTTTAAAATATTTGTAAAAGACCATGTTATGACTTAGGATTAAAATGACATCTCAATGAACTTCACTCGATTTCCAGAAGTCAAGTTGTGGTCCATCAAAAGTTGTCAGGGAGTAAAGTGTATAGCTTAGATAAACACATTAATTCAAAGATCAGTATGGCCTATATTTTCTGTTGATTGTCCTCAAGATATACAGATATATTTCATATCTCCAATCATTTTCTTGAAACAAAATTTTGCAGGTGTTTTTAAGTAAGCACAAAATATTGTGAATCTGTAAAAAAAATCAATCTTAGCATAGTTAGACCGTGACAGGTTTTTTCACCTGTAGCACAAAATAAAGATTGCTGCATTTATGGCTCCTATGGAATGGATGGCCAGATATTACAAATGTGAGATACAATCTAAAATTGACTATCAAGGGCCTTTCACCACTCTGATTTTTTTTTTAGAATATAATTTTCAATTCAACTTAATCAGGCAAAAACGTATTTTGAGGTAAAACTGTATAATTGGAAAGACATATTTTTATATTATATTTTACAAACAAGATTAAGCTTGTGAGAATCAGTAAGTAGGCCAAATCTTTGACTTTGTGCAAGACTGGGTGAATGTTGAATGCATTATGAGCGCCCTGGTATTCCCAATTGCCACATATGGGTCTGAGACATGGGCAGTTGGAAAAGCAGACAAAGGTAAAATCCAAGCCTTCGAAATGTGGTGTTGGAGAAAGATGTTGAGAATTTCCTGAGGAGAGCATAAAACAAATGAATTTGTCAGATGCCAAGTAGGAGAATACACCCCATTATGTAAGAAAATAATTCGCAACAAACTTCAATATTTTGGGCATATCTCAAGAAGGGAAGGCATAGATGGCATTAGAGAATATACTGGCCTATCTGTCAATGCAGCCTACCGTTATGATCAAGATCGGCACAGTTGGAACGACATCATCAAAAGGGTCACAACGGGTCAGTCATGACTCATAGGACGACGACGACGATGACGGGTGAATGTTTAGAATCGCTCCGATGTCAAAATCATTATCCTCGGTCAGACATCAACCCTGGTTGGCTTTACTGAGTATTCATTTACATGTAGATGTAGAATCATGAATGTGAATATCCATCATAATCATGAAGCCTAAGACAAGATGATGATATCCTTAGGAAATAGTTCATTTCTTTTCATAAGAGATGATGATCGATAGCTCTAAAAGTCAAACAGAGCTTTAAAAAAATATACATCATCATTTATTTGTCAAAATTGATTGTGGAATTATCAACATACCATATTATTGGTATAATGGCCTTCATTTCTTTTTAGTGCTTTGTCAAGTTCAAAAAGTTATGGTCCCTGTAAATAATGAATTACATTCTGATTCCAGCCATTAGATAACAAGCAATGCAATATTGAATTGAGATGGATAAGCTGTCATTTGTAATTTGACTAAAAATTGTTTCCATTTTATTTCAATCAAAAGCAATTGTTATATATTCTAATATCCATTCGGAAGTGGACATTAGGGGATGAAAAGGTTGATTCCCATGATGGGTGCATCAAATAATTCAAATGTCATTGTTGATTTGTGGACATGCATTTCATAAGAATTCATTTAATCCGTTCACAAATTTGTGACTTATTTGAAAATCTCTAAAATGTAGGGCCACTTAAAAATCTAATACCTGTTGACAACTCAATTGCCGTTATAAAACAGGTAATAATGTGTCATTTAATTGTACGTATCAAACAGTCCATTGTGCATGCGCACACCTGGTTTAACTAAAAAAACTCTTGTGTGATGCGCACAAGAGATTTAAAGTTAAACCAGGTTTTAAGTTAGACCTGGTTTAAGTCACAATTTTGTATTGAAGCAAAACATATTTTCTTTCATTCAGAAGTACACAAGTGCATGTGGTATCAATGTTTTAAATTGGACAATAGTCACAGTATGAAACTGTAAGCAAAGGGAATTTCATGAACTAATTTAAATCTGGCTTAAGCTTTAACCTTCTTTTGTACATGCAAACTATAGTGCCCGATTGAATTCAGAAAGTAAAAATTTGTTTACAAAATAATTGCTCTTGCATTAGTCAATATAGTATAATACCTTTAACAGAGGATTTCTAATTAAAATCTAAAATAATTTATTAATTTTATTCTTGCATTGCTAAAAACAATGTCACTTTAAAGTAGTTAATAGACTATTTTCTTGAAAAATCTAAGTTACAACCACCAACAGAACAGATCTAATGTAACATACTCCCTCATTCATTGAATTGACATGACAGTCTCTTTTCTTTAAATGATGGCAGCATATGCAATATGCAGGTTTAAGACCAAATAAAGCTGATGATACGTGAACAAATATCCTCGTCCAGATACTAGTATCTAACTCAACAAATTGGTCCCTCAATAAACAGTCAAATTGTATCCCATCACATTCAAGTGATGGCAGTATTAAATAGACAGTGTTGTGCTTTTCATATGAGTAAGGATCCAGAGTTAGACAAACCTCAATGAAATATTAAGTCAGTAACAGATAGCAAATTACCTTTGCTATTTTGTAAACTTTCATCAGTAGACGACTAAAATCCTATTTCCAATTTTGATTTCTGAACAAAATATCATTTTCCCATTTGTCCTTGAAATACATCTTGTAACTGATCATAGGAACTTTTTGAATCCTTATCTTTTTTGTTTGTTTGATTTTGCAAGTTTAGGCTGGGCTTTGTGACAAAGTAACAAAATCATTCAAAAAGTGGCTGTGGCTAAGCGTCCACTTAAACTCCGGTGTCACTTTGCACAAAATAAAAGTTCACGCTCCCCTACATCCTCCCCTGGGAATTTGAATACTGCAAATAGTTTCATACTTTGTAGGATTGTGGAAAAATATTAAGATTTAAAAGTGACAAATCCGAACTATTACTCACAAACTTTAGTTAGTGCCATTTTGGCTGATGCTTGATCACAAGTGTCTTGGTGCACTGCTTCTCCCGGGAAACTCGTTGGTAGACTCTTCCACAGGTTTCTGATGACATTTTGTAATTAGCAGTGAATCATACATCTAAAGTGTAGCCTCTATTGCGATTGAAATTTGAACAAAATAAAAGTTCACGCTCCCCTACATCCTCCCCTGGGAATTTGAATACTGCAAATAGTTTCATACTTTGTAGGATTGTGGAAAAATATTAAGATTTAAAAGTGACAAATCCGAACTATTACTCACAAACTTTAGTTAGTGCCATTTTGGCTGATGCTTGATCACAAGTGTCTTGGTGCACTGCTTCTCCCGGGAAACTCGATGGTAGACTCTTCCACAGGTTTCTGATGACATTTTGTAATTAGCAGTGAATCATACATCTAAAGTGTAGCATCTATCACGATTGAAATTTGAGTAATTTTGTTTGAATAGACTAATAAGTTCAACCCAGGAAGTTCCCTTAAAATGTAACTGTTGTTACACCAGAGAAAAAATTATTTTTAAAAACATCATGACACAAACTTGCACAGCTTTTCTGCATTCATTAGAGGTCCGTAGGGCTGTTACATTATTCTATTGGAGTATTGAGTAACACTTCATACATTCATTCTTGCATGCAATTTTGCTTAAAGTATCATGATTTAAATTCCTAAGACATGATCAATACTACTTTTTCATGAATTTGTATTCAATTCTCTTAGTCTATTCCATTCTCATATCATACTTGAGTGTGTAAATTTTGAGTATGTAAGTATTGAATGACATTAATGCATAAATTCTGCCACTTGAGACTAGAAAAGTGTCACATTAGGTTCACATTTCTAGGATCGATCGTAAACAAGTTAAATGTCATTTCTGCATAAGTTTTGCATTTTCTTTTTGAATTTATTTTAATATTTCGTTACATATTCAGTGTTATACCTCCAGCTCTTCTACATTTAAATGTCATTTTTGATGAATTTTTGTTCTCTTCCAAGTTTAATTTTTTATACAAAAGTTGTCAGATATTGATTAATTGAAAAGCTTAATGTTAAAAGTTGGATTATGTCATTTAAAGGGATTGCCCATCCTGATTCAGAGATTTTTAAATAAATTTTTTCCCACACAACAATTTTTTGGTGTTACAGGAAAAACATACCCATACAAACTAACCACTGTGATAGTTTTTTCAAAGACAAAGAAACATTGAAATTAGAGACAAAATTGTCCATTTGTGTATTTATGATTACCGGTAACCATATATTCCTGTTGGCAGCTAAGTTAAGCTTTTGTGGTGATTCAGCATTATACTGAGTCAAGTAGGGCTGATAATTCAATATAGATTGAATTATCAGCCCTACTTGAGGTGAAAAACTCAAAATAAAAAATATATATATGTTTTATAATTGTCCAAGAATGAAATCTTAAAGAAACATTCAAGGAATATGAAAGTTTGGGAAGGGACACAAATGCAATACTTTGAGTAAAACGGGGTTTCAATAATCCAATAAACTTATGTTTAAAAAGAATTATGTAGATTTTTTACTTTAGAATGTGTTTGCAATATTCAGTAGGTATAGACTAATGATTTTATAGATTTTTTCTGATTTTTGAAAATTATGGACAATTTCGTGAAAGTTTTCTGTGACACATTATTGGAGATTCAATTTGCTAAACAACCCTCTTTAGACTAGACAATCAACTTTTTGCCCTTTGATATGGTTGATAAATTTGATAACCCAAGAAGAATTGCTGAGAAGTAAAAGTGCTAAACCGTTTTTGAATATGCATTTGACCAGAGAGATTTTAATCTTAAAAGATTTTATTCTTAAAAACGTGTTAAAATTGTACTCCCCGGAGTAATGTTGAAAGTACGTCAGGTAATATTATATGCCTGAATGGATATTGGCTGTAATCACTGTGGTAATGGAATGCGATGTCAAATTCTACCTGAGGGAGAAATTTAACAGGTATTGCCCCTGGCACTCGTAATTAAAGAGCAGGGTGAATCTTATAATAGGATGAACTGAATAGTACACTTATATGCAAACCACAATGGAGATATGATATTGTTGAAAAATGTGATATGGAAGCTTATGGAGATATCTGTTGATATTTGTTGATGGCTCAAAAAAAATAATGCTGTGGTATTAAAAAATTACAAGCATTTAGAAGAAAGATGTATTATAAGTTTTGGAAAAGTTTTTAAAATTGCTCCAACTGTTATAGTTTTTGCAAACAATCATTTTTCTTCATGTAACCATTTTTTTTACCTGGTAGATTTATAGTCAAAGTCACTGATTCAGAAAATGTTTTCCCCAAAATAATTGCAATCACTTTCATTTCTGTCAAATATTTGAAGATTAGCGGTAAAAAATCATCTTTTCTACTTGAGCCCAAGTGTGTCTTCACAGAGGTTGCACACATTAGGAAATTTCTTAATGCCGTAAGCATAGCCCTTTATTACGAACAGATCATGATTTTTGGATCTTACTTAAGATGAGCCATCTTGATGCCCTTTAGACAACCATTGCTCGTGCAATATAGGTGATTGAACTATTTTGGTAATTTCTTTTAAGAAGGTCTTCTTTGTTTCTTATCTTTAGTTTAATTATTACATATATCTGGTCCTTGAATTGGGTTCTTGAAATTATGAATTGATTGGGATGTGCTCATGAAACTTTTACCCATGTCTATGGGTATCTTAGGTCAAAAATACCCTCTAAGAGTATATATAGGCCAAATTGGCTATTTGATGAGTTGACAATTTTAATGGTGTATATAATAGCTCATAAAGGACTGATTTACCTTTTTTTTAATTTTTCATTGCAAGGGAGTTTGTAGCTGAATTGAGTCCTCTTTAAATGTACACTTATATGTGTATTTCTACAGAATATAAATTATATTATAATGTGAAATAATCTGTTATTGCAAAACTGATGATTTTGGTGCCAGAATCTCAACTAACAGATATGTTTTTCACTGGATAAACATTCAAAATAACCATGTTGTTGCTTCACATAATTTCAAATGAAACTATTGTGCTTAAAATTTAAATCTTTGTTCATATAACTCTTTTGAAAGATTGTTCTCTTTTAACCAAATTGTTTAAACAGTACAATATTAAAACATCTTTAAACACATTTAAACACGCTTAACTCTTTCACTCCGGCAAGCCGCTCACAGCAGCTTGCAAAAGTGTGCACGATTGGCTGGAATTTCTATTTTGAAGCAACTTTTTCATATTGCTCTTAATAAAAATCTACAAGCCCGAATTTGTTGAAAATTCACCAGCACGCATGTTTAACAAAGCGCTATCTAGCGGTATCATTTTTATTAGCAAAGAGAACAACCCTGGCGCTATACAATTATCATATGCTATCTTAAAGTGAGGTGACTGTGAGCCCCTTTGAGCGGAACTTTTTAAGTAAAAATCAAGTTAGTCATAGGAAAGAAGTTAACAGGTGTTTTTAATATTTGGAGTACCAACAGAATTTCCTGGTGATATTGCAATATAGAATAAGATCATCTCACAGAAGACAGATTGTGCCCTGCATTCTTCAGAACAGGATAATTCCCAGGATAATTTCATTGAGAAGGTGCCATCAAAATGTGTTTCAGACTGATAGCTCTACTTAAGTTATGTAGGTTTATGTTATATGCTTCATAGGGTGATAGCCAAGGCATAGTCATGGCTACATGGCTTAAGGAAAGAAGCTATTTAGTTGGTATAAAATTAGAGAGAGGAGAAAGGTTACTGCCGTTATGAAGATATAACATTTGATTGATTACAGAAATACAATTCAAAATATCTGAGAGAGTTAGTTTCTTACCAGAATTCTAACATTTTTAAAATAATTTATTGCTAACTATCAATTCCATATATAAACAATAATTCTTAAGTGAAAATCCATCTTTCTTAAAGTCAAGTTAGCCATAGTAGGAAAGAACTGAAAAGTTTTATGGCGAGTACCAGTGGAATTTTCCTGGTGATATAACCTGCCTGCAGTCAACTTAGGTTAAATTATTATCTTCTCTGTGGTGAAATTGCTCTTGATGTCCGTTTCACTGAGTGCCCACTTTGTTATCTTAGTTAGATGTTGCTATTAGCAATTTTATTGAGTATCGATTTAGATAGATTTAGATATTGCAATATAAAATAAGATCATCTCATAGAAGACTGGTTGAGCCACGCACACTTCTGAACAGGATAATTCCCAGGATAATTTCATTGAGTAGGTGTCATCAAAATGTGTAGCAGAAACTGGAAGATTGTTCCATAGTTTTGGTCCAGCCGAGGAAAAACATTTATCTGCAGCAGATTTAAGTGATTTAGAGCTAACCTTTGACACAGTTAAGAGAGTGATGTATCACAGGCTGCTCTTAATCCTGCATGAGCTGATCTATACTGGGTTAAAGAATCAGCTAAGTAATCTGGACCAAGTCTGTTTAGGCATTTAAAAATGTACAACATGATCTTGAATTTAATGCGTTTTTGAATTGGAAGCCAATGAACCTGATCCAAATACTGAGTTGCATGGTCATGTTTAGATGCCCTGAAAATTAGTTTAACACCTCAATTCTGAGTGATGTATTGCAAATTATCTACCTACACACCATGTCGATATTACAAGAGGAAACCATTTTTTCTTAAGGAAGATGTTAATATGCACCTTAAGGGCACAGTTAACCCCTCATTTTCTGAAATATTTTACGCTTTGAAACTCAGCAACCGATAAGTAAATCCATATAAAAGTATACATTTCTAGATGTGGATTTTCATGTAGAAGATGATGGTTAGGTCAGTTTTGGACCAAAATGTATGATTTGGGACCAAGGTCTAAAAAACCCTTGTTCTTAGACCATTAATTTGTAAACAACCTAACTAAATTTTGAAAAAATAAAAGTTGAACCTCAAATGCTTTTTAGAATCTAGAAACACATGTCTAGGAATGCATTTCTCAAATTGTTGATTTTTACCTTACTTTTTGAAATATTGCCAAAAATAGGCCCAAAATGGCAAAAAAATCATTTTGGGCCAATTTTGGACCTATTTTTGGCAATATTTCAAAAAGTAAGTCAAAAATCAAAAATTCGAGAAATGCATTCCTCGAAATGTATACTTTTATATGGATTTACTTATCGGTTGCTGAGTTACAAAGCATAAAATATTTCAGAAAATGAGGGGTTAACTGTGCCCATAAGGGAAGTATTAACAGTGACCACTTGGCACTTGGACGTAGCATTTGGTTAAATTAGTCTAAGTGCCAAGTTGGTTAACCAAATTTTGTTTTATTTTGCACCTTGTATAAATTTACCTATGCATCAAAATTAGGCTTATTTTGATAAAAATAAGCTTTCGAGCAATATATAACTGTGGGTATTAAGTGTATAATAAGAGTTACAATCAGTTTAATACAAAGTGGCATGGTTTTACCAATGTGTTTGTGTCAAACAAAAAATAGGACCAGTCAATGACTCATGCTTAAAGGGAACTACATGACCCATAAAGTACCAGTAAGGTAAAATATTTTGCAATTGTTCTGTATTTGTTCACAAACCATGTTGGGTAATTATTATTGTACTGTATGCTATGTATGGCATCTATGTGTTTTTATTTATGAAATATACTTTTCATATTTTAAATGAAATCCTTGATATGTATACCTTACCTTATATTTTCACTAGAAGACTTATGTCTAATCCAATATTCTTAATAGCTATGTACTAAAGAGGGTAGTAGCAAGACCATTGTCATTTCAACAAAAATATGAAAAAATAACATAATGAAATAAATTCTAGAATCACTAATAAGTAAAGTCTTACAAGCAGCATATGAAGAAGAAAATGTAGTTATCGTCAAGAACCTGAAGTACACTCTCAGGAAACCACCATTTCAAAAAATGCAGTGTGTCATAATAAAGTGCTACTTGTGTCTTAAATATGGCTACCAAATTTGCTTCTGCAGCGGAAGATGAGCTTGCCTGTCCAGTGTGTTTTCAATTTTACACAACACCACATGAACCAAAGAATGTACCAAAATGTGCCCACATTCTTTGTCGACTCTGTCTGCAGAAGATGACGGAAGGATTGAAGATAATCAAATGCCCAATATGCAATAAGGTATCGACTCTACCCGAGGATGGGATTGATGGTCTGACAACAAATTTGGTTGCAAAAAATTTAGCAGAAAAGCATCCAAAGGGTATAGGACAGCGCAAAGAGCAAATTCAAGATGAATTTAAACATGCTGAAGAACAGATACTTAAAAGGTTAAAGGAAGCAAAAGAATCTGAAGAACAAATTCAGCGTTCTATTGAGCTAGAAAAGAGAGAAGTTGAGAAATCAGTTGAACATATATATGCTCAAGCAAGTGCTAAAGCTGAAGAACTTGTAAGTCAAATTACAAGTTCGAGTGGTCTTTTTGAAATCAATCAGCATGTTGCACATCTCGAATCAAGAGTGAAAAACATTAGTACATCGCAGTCTAAGCTTGAGTCAATGCCTGATGATGAATTCTACAACCAAACTGATGCCCTTGTCAGTCAGCTTAAAAATCTTCAGGTAGACAGCACACCCAAAATGAAAACAAGTCACTGTTTGAGTAAATTTATAGCAGATGAACATATCCAGCTGGGTAGAATTGTGAAAACAAGACAACTGGAATTGATACAAGAATTTGGGGAGTTTACCTTTGTCACTGATATTGCATCAAATTCCAATGGAATGCTTGCTGTGTGTGATCTTAAGGTCTATGGTGAAGATACTACAGTGACTCTGTATCGCAATGAAGATTTCCAATATAAGATACAAAGTCAAGTTAAACTTGACTTTGCAGAGGGACTTAGACTTGGTAACATTGCTTTGGATGGCCAAAACAATTACTGTGTAGCAATGGAATGGACAGGGTTTGATGTTTACTCTTCAGATGGAAAGTATCAGAAAAGAGTGAATGTTGTACATCCAAAACAACACGAAGAAACCAACCTAAAAACTATTACTATATGCATTATGAACACAACTGATAATAAAATTCTGACTGGGTCTAATCTTATTGAAACCTTAGATTACAATCATTATGTCGTCGGGACCTTTGTGACAATTTATGATGTAGATTATTCTCTCCTTAAGATAATAGAGATAGGTATTACTGGTAGGACACTTCACATGGCTGATGTACGTGGAACACATGTTGTTGTTAGTCGACATATGGAAAACAAAGTTCATGTGTATGATTTGAAATCTGGAAATGAAACGCTCAATCTTGATATTTTTAGACCAACAGGTGTTTGCTATGACAGACAGTCTGACTGTCTTCTAATTGCTCGGTTTATGAGGGGAGCTTCAGTTACTGAATCTGCCGCAATAGATCAATACTGCCTCACTACAGGTACACTAGTAGCTTGCTTAGCACAGGAAGTGCTATTTCCAATTGCAATGAGATTTGTTAATGACAATACAATTGCTATAACCAACTATTACTCGGTGAAACTATGTAAAATTACTGATAAAAAACTGACTCAGGCTATGAGTAATGGTTTACAGGCAGGCTCCACCATTTGCTGTAATCCTATATGCGGTATTGTAGCACACCTTGTCCCAGGAGGACTCAAGAAATGTGCTCGCTGCCATATTGCTGCGTATTGTGGAAGGCGCTGTCAGGCGCAAGACTGGAAATCGCACAAAACAGTATGTGGTAAACAATAGTGTGCTTACAAAATTTGTGGGGTGTTCTGACAAAAAAGAGGAAAGTTCAGATTTTCAAAAAAATAAGTTTATTACATATTTGATTTCTTCATTTTTTCAGCTTTAAAATAATATATGATATTTCATACTTCCCCTTTTCGTTTTCCATAAATAGATTAATTTATGCAATTCAGAAAATAAAGAATTGTCAAAAATTGCAATACCTGGTACACTTGAAACCTGGCGCACATAATATTAAGATTATATGCAATATTTCATTTGAGTATAAAATTATTGTATAAACATCTTCATAATCTGCAATCATTTTCAAAAAGTTGAAAAGATGTCATCACTGAACCATCTTAGGGTATATGGCATATTAAACAGAATGTTTAGAATATTTTGATAAAAAATTATTAGTTCTAGGTGATATATGTTGCCTAAATTTTACACATAGAAGAATATCTATAGATATGATTTACATCCAATAAAAGAAAATTGGATATTTAACTTATGTTTCACTTGGGGCGTCTATCATTTTGCCAGAGCACCCCTCAATATGTATTGTGCATTCCACCTACTTGGCAAAGCCTGCCAAAGAGACTGATAAGATGAGAACATTTTCCCTAGGATTAACTTTACATATGATTTGTCCAAAAGCATTTAGATAGATAGAAATTATAAAATCTAAATAACATTATGTTGAATATAGCGAGAATATTTCATGGAGTTGGAAAAGCACCTCCAATTTTAGCCCTTAAAATCTATGATATGAATTAGTTTTTCTCGCCTGTCTCATAAACTATCAGGTTATGCTACGTCATTGATCAGTCCATCAGAATTGGTTGTATTTTCTAGTTTAACTTGTGTGATTTTAGTTATCTTTCACAGAATGGAAATTGAAAATTAAAGTGCAACATATTCATTTGAGAATATGAAGAATCCAGATATGGAAGTTAAAGGGGTATTGATAAATTCAACATCATCCCAAATTTTACATTACCTACATTTTGCAAATCTGAAGTTTGGTTTGTATAGCTTGAGCTAATGTGATGTTACAAGCGAAAACTTCATGATGTTCATTTTGGTGAACTACACTTAACAGTAATTTGCAACTATTTTATTACATCTCTTAAAGGAAACACACATTATTCCAACACTGTCGATGAAAATAGGCAGAAAACGCAACATGTGATTGACTATCGTGCCGATCTGGTAGCACTAATTTATTATGTAAGCAAATAACAATTAGCATAATTAATATCATATTGAATACGTTTACACCAGCTAACAAACACGTGATTTAGCAACTTTACAGAGGAAATATTAATACAGCATTATTTCATAATTCATTTCATGATACATTTCATAGTGACGTGACAAGTCTTTAATACCACAATAAAAACGATCATACAACAATCATACATATCTTAAGCATTAAATTACTACATATGCAACCAACAATAAAACGCTCCGAGATGAACAATTATCCCAGATAGCTCCCGATGAAATATCGGGAGGTCTTGAATCTAGCAATCATTTATTATTTGTGCAACCGGCAATAAAACGCTCCGAGATGAACAATTATCCCAGATAGCTCACGATGAAATATCGGGAGGTCTTGAATTTTAAAAATCATTATTTTTGCTACTGGCAATCAAACGGTTCGAGATGAGCTAACTAAAATAGCTCCAGATGATATAATCGGGAGCCTTATCTTAACTTTTGATGTTTTTCAAAATGATATTTCTTAATTTAATCTTAAAATTGATGCATAACAAGGTCAAATAAAACATTTACAGAACAAAAATACTGCCAAACAAGTTTCTGAGCAGAATGCCATAAACTTGCTCAACCCCCTCCCCCTTTTTCCGACAAAAAGGCGGGAAAGGGCTGTTGTTGAATTGCATTACAAAAGACGAATGGGTTGAAATGGAAGGCTTTTAGCAATTGCTTTCCAAATTTACCCCTTTGTTTGATCTTTTATTTTAGGTCACCCTTGCTTTAATAAACTTTGTAAGTTCGCTAACCCGCACCCAATCAGACAAAATTAAAAATCTATTATTGCTATTACTGCCACTACCCTGATATCAAGAATGTGACTTTGAAATCATATTTTATTCACCAATTAATGCCACATTCTTTTGAATAATTGACTGATCGTTTGCTTTTTTTTCAATAACGTCAGATTATCAGTAATGAAACGAAAAATTATTATGTACGTCGCCTTTTCTCTCCTGTCAAATAACAAACCCCGAGTAACAAACTTCATATTTCGAAATTACACGATTTGTCTGAAGTTATGACTTATACCATTATTTCCGCTGAAATTTAACGTGTGTCGATCCAAATAATTTTGTTTGTAAAACTTTAAAGGACAGTTCTTAGTGAACTTAATTTCCTCACCTCATTATAATCAGAATTATCTTGATTTGCATCATAAAAAATGGCCCTAATTCAGGATAAGACCTACATTACTGGAATAGCTTACTTTCCCAAAACAATGGCAATATCCCAAACTTTAAAATATCTGCAACCAATACTTAACTGGTTGATAGTATATTTTTACAGGTATTCAGTGATATCCTGACGATAGTATTTAGCGTACCTTTAAGAATGTATTTTGTAATATTAGTTTGGCATTTCCGTATAATACCACAAACGTTACCGAACGGTGTCTATAAACTTTATACAGGATTCGGCAATTTATTTAATTTTAACGCCAACAATCTTGGGAACCAAATAACGATTAAAATAATCTACACCGCAAACAAGTGCATGTTAAGGATACATAGTTCGATTGTTTGATATCACCTTATCAACGAGCCCACGTATAAAGGCAACGATAAGAATTTGAATGTTTTGATGCGAGTCACAAGTTAAAATTTACGTTCATTCATTGGTCATTTTCATACGCAATCCAATGATTCCTTCAAAATTGATTTTTTTTGTGTGTGTGTTCTTTTTGTTATTAAAGGGGTCATTCCTAAACAAATTCAATTGCCCGAATTAAAGGTGAAATGCAATCAAACGCACCATTCATTGATCAAATTGGACAGTGAAATGTAAAAGGCAGTTAAAGGCACCAACAATAATTTCCATTTCGAAAATTGTACTGCGGCCTCTTTTACAAGAATTGAAATTCTAACTATTAATAGTATCCTTCGATAATATTGTGAATAAGCCTTTCTGAAGTATAATTAACATTATCTTTATTCAAAAGTACATGGAATGCCCTGATCAGGATTTAGCTCATCCTGTCTGCAAATACAGATATTTGTAATAAAATTTGATTTTAACACATTAACATAAAACATATTTATCTTGACGATCCGATAGATTATTTGTTGAACCACCAATATGACTGAGCAACAAATTACAAATATTTCTGTGCCTGACTTATTCAATTTATATGTGAGACTTGATCACAAAGACACAGCAGCAACTAATATTACCAAACAATTGAGTAACTTGTATCATTTTGAAGGATGAAACGTAACACATTAGTCTTCTAATTAACTGTGGATGTAAGATTTTAGCAGGTTGATGAACTGATGCTATATCAGTATTCCAAACGTCGGATGGAAACTTATCTTGTTCTTAAAGCGGAGAAGTTATTAACCACGTCCTTCTTCCAACTTAAATGTGATTGCAAGATGATACATCGATGTCAACTTATCTTAATATTCCAGGGGAGAGGTTACTAGCACTTCACCCTGTTACCTAATTACTGCGACTGCCTGATACCGATTATGATAGATTATTGATATTGCGAGAGTGCATGACCAAGCTCAAAATTATTCTAGTGAAATCAGTAAATCATTGTCATCCAAAGAGTATAACCATAGAATTTGTAATTTTCATTCTTGATCTTGAATGATGCTATCAATATTGGTGATCTTGTGGCGCTCTGGGTCAGGGACTGCCGTTTGTTGAAGGTAACTGCGATTTCCTGTACGGATTAGCCACCAAATATTTCAAAAATGTGTTTAAGGTGTAAAAGCTCTCTAGGTGATGTAAATATCCGCGTTGATGGCAGATCTACGCATACGTAACGCAATTTTTTTTGCAGCAGTCAATTCAAACGACGCGACGCAACAAAGAATGATCTGTTTATGGCTTTTCTGATCACCATGAACCTTTGAAGTGATGATCCCTAAACAGCAAACTGCTTCACTGGGGCTTTTGGTGCAGATGTGACGTCACATGCGATGCCGAAAAGTGGACAAAAATAAGGTGGCTAACCAAACGACGATACCAACATACGACGAATCCAACATTACGCAAAACGTAAGGTGCACTATAAATGCGAGATGGAAGACCAATGACCTGTTGTTTAAAATGCCATAAACGAAGTGGATTTCTCTGAAGATGAAATAACCTGAAATAAAGCAGAAAAAACGCCTAAGAAATGCGGCAACGAGATATAAAGGCATATTTGATAGTTATTTCTAGATACCTATCTATTCTTAAACGTGAAATAAATGTTTAATCTAAAGATCTGCCATTTCAGGTTGCTCTCTATAAGTATTGAGTACGACAATGTCATTTTTTTTATATGAAGCTAAAAGGTATTCTATTTATTTATTACGTAATTATTTTAAAAACATATTGATATTATTAATTGATTCTATAAACATCAATTGATGTTATCATTCGCAAACAGTTATCAGAAATTAGCGACAATTAAAACGGATTGGTTAATTCTTGAACTGTACTCGACGCTATCGTTATTAAATGATTTTTCCTCTGGTATCAGTCTTACTTTTATTGTTTCTATATTTCTCAAGCCCTATTCTCGTAAATAACCACAATAATTGTACAATTTTATTCCTAAAAACTTCAACAGCCAATATTTAACAAAGTCAACTATAAGTTATTAAAACTTTGCATTGTAACCAAATCCTAATTCATAACATATAGCTAAACCATATGTGCAAAATTTAAGTCGCCAAATATTTCCGAAAATTGAAGTCATCCGATATACTCAATGATGACAGAATGCAAAATTTAAAGTGATTTATACGAGACCCGACACATTTTTTTTCCCAACAGCTCCGTCTCTTGTGATTCTCTGCACTGTTCGCTGACCTGTATGCTTAAAAAAAAGGGGAGGGAAACATAAATCACTATCATTATAAATTACCAATGCTAAAAGTGTTCTTTAAATCATTTTTTCATAGCTATTAACCACCTTTCAATAACTGCTCGCCGTGCTATCCACCACGATTGATTTTGTGAATTTGTTCATTTTTATGAGTACTTGAGAACTAACCCATTAACAGGTTATCGCGCCATCCCATCAATGAATATCATGCGTGACCATAACTGATCATCCTCCGATGAACCTTGACAACTATTCATTCGCAATCAAAGTTAGTGGTAATAAATTTCTTAAGATGCTATCCAAATCGTGTTTACATTCTAATCGATTATTATTTCATTACAAGATAAGTGGATAAGAAAAAAAAGAAAACTACTACATCACCTTTTGGTACAACACGGCACTTGCAAGAACCCCATCTTCTCTTCGGTGTTGTTAGCCGAGTCGTTTTTGATTAGGCCTGGAACACTGCCCGTGACGTATTTTATTTGTTTCAACAGTTCCATGGAATCCTATATGAAAACCGCGTTGTGATAACCCCTTGCTATCGCCAAACGATGCTTGTCAATTTGCCCGACGTAGATCCAATAGTGTAATCATGGTAAAGAACACGGAAGAACAGAAAGTTGATTTGCTCCCAATCCGGTGTTGAACTTGCGTAAAAAGTGATTAATAATTGATAAGTTTCTGTCCGTAATGATAACTTGTTCAATTTGCATGAAATTTCAGGAGGTAAAGTCTTTCGGCGATGAGTAGATACATTAGGGTTACCATCTACCAGTACTAATTCATTATTCTCCATGAAAACGTTTTGTGTGAGATATATCAGAATTCTAATATTTTGATGCTACCGCTACCATTGATCGGAACAGAATGACGACTTTGCTTGAAAGACAAAGCATTGTGCATCAGCCGAAGCAAGAATAACTGTGATTGGCTGAGCGCTGAACGATCCGCATGTTAATTTACAACTCGAAACAATGGGCAAAATCGAACGTCGCATTAGCAAGACCATAGCAACGTCGTAAGACGATAATCAATCACTGAAAACTGGGGGCAACAACCTATAACCATAAAAAAGGATCGACTGCTTGGAATAAATGGTTTTCATGCCGCTCGCGTCATAAAAACTTCTTGTGACGTAAAAATTCACAGAGGTTGTAAGGAAAATGTAAGCACTCTTCTGGTATAAAAATCTCTACGTTGATTTTGGAAAGATCAAAAAATGTTAGTTTCATACTTCTTATTTTGTTTAATTTTAAATGAATGCATTGCTGATTTAGGTATCCATATTTCAAGATTTACATTTTTTATTGAAGGAGATAAAAAATACAAACTATATAATCAACACTTTCACATTTTTCTCCTTTCAATATTTATCTTCAACAACCAAGAATGCTGTAAATATATTAATTAACTTCTA
Source organism: Ophiothrix spiculata (assembly GCA_000969725.1). Lineage (NCBI taxonomy): Eukaryota > Metazoa > Echinodermata > Ophiuroidea > Amphilepidida > Ophiotrichidae > Ophiothrix > Ophiothrix spiculata. The sequence goes on from JXSR01S012842.1 coordinate 23,649, forward strand.
TGCTACAAGTCTTAAGTACTCAATGTATTATTTTCGCTTGGTCCACTGATATAAACAATTCTAGTTTTCACTAATACGTGCACCTATAATTATAATTAAAGTGCTGTGTATCAAAATTTAACGAGTATCTAGAAGAAAGACATGTTATAATTGTGCAAAGGTTTTTCTCCAGCAGAGATTTGATAATATTATTGGCAAAGGTCATAAACAAACACCTCATATCAAATTTGTAGATGACAATGGTAAACAATATCAAACTTTTGTGATATTCCAAATCAATTTAACGAGTTTTTTGTAAATGTAGGGCCAAAGCTTGCAGCAGAGATTCGACATTCTGGTAAACATTATTATGATTATCTTGTTGATATAAGGTCTAGTTGTATGTATATGAAACCAATTGTCAAGGCAGATAATAGACAAATTTAATTCAAATAAAAGTGCCGGTCACGATAATATAGGAAATTACATTATAAAGAAAGTGAGCAATAAAATTTCAAAGCCACTGACAATCATATTAAAATATGTCATTGTCATCAGGAGTTGTTCCAGATAAATTAAAGATTGCAAAAGTTATACTAATTTATTAAAAGAACAAATACGGTACATCTATATTTTCTAACTATCGTCCAGTGACACTTTTACCATACTTCTCTAAAATCCTTGAAAGGCTTGTATTTAACCGATGTGTAGATTATATTACTACTCACGAAATCCTTAATGAAAAACAGTTCGGCTTTCGTCCAAAACATTCAAACTACATTGCTATTGCTCAACTAGTGGATAAAGTAAATACTGCTGTTGAAAAAGTTGAAACCTCAATTGGAATATTCTTAGATTTATCAAAAGCATTTGATACTATAGATCATAAAATACTTCTACATAAACTTGAACATTACGGATTTCGTGGAGTCGTTCTTGACTGGTTCAAAAATTATCTTAGCAAAAGAAAACAATTTGTCTTTTACAATGAATGTATGTCGGATCAAATGGACATTTCATGTGTGGTACCATAAGGTTCTATATTGGGCCCCTTGCTCTTTATATTGTATGTAAATGATATCACAAATACTTCAAATGTTTTAGATTTTATATTATTTGCTGATGACACCACTATTCTATATATATTCAGGTAAAAATATCACAAACTGCCTCCATTTAATCAACAAAGAATTAAAAGAAGTCAGTTATTGGCTCAAAGCCATTATCAGTTAATGCTACCCAAACAAATTTCATGCTTTTAGGAACACATTATGACTTCAGTGAAGGCACCGAAGGATCTTGACATTGTATTCAAAATGATACCAAACTTGAAAGGGTAAAATCCACAAAGTTTCTTGGTGTATTAATAGATAACAACTTGAAAAATCATACTAACTGTACATCAAATACAATATCTAGAAATATTGGTGTCATGAACAAATTGAAGCATTATATTCCACGCTTTACTGTATTTTAGTTCTACCATATCTTAAATATAGTATAATTATATGGGGTGATGCATGTAAGTCATACCTTGATAAACTTATAAAATTACATAAATGGGCCATTAGAACTGTCTCTAATAGCCATTACAGTAGGTACTATGGTCCACTTTTTGCAAAAAAACAACTTGTTAACTATCACTGATATGTATACTTTAGAACTAGGGGTGTTTATGTATAGATTTTCTACCTATGGCTTTCAGAGATTATTTCACTGAAAGATCAAACATTCACAAGTACCAAACAAGACACTCTGATCATTAAAATTTAACAAGAAATAAGAAATCTTTCTCAGACCATTGCAATAAGAATGAGCGGACCAATTCTTTGGAATTCACTCCCTAAAAATTTAAAACAATACAAAACTGTGATACATTTTCGAAACACACTCAAATGTAACCTAATACAAAAATGTGATTAAATTTGAGCCTGTCCATTGTCTGTGCTTCATGTTTTTCTTTCCAGTGATATTGTTTCATTTGATTATTATGTTTAGCTATTGACATATACAATTTCTTTTGTATAAGGGTGGACCATATCAGACTTTACTGGTCTCCCAGCCACTCCTCCATATATTATTGTTCTTGTTTTTATCTATTTGTTTCTTGTAATATATGTATACATGGAAA
>JXSR01S012843.1:7784-29187 GCA_000969725.1 Ophiothrix spiculata
ATTGTATGTATAACACACCTCTCATTAACAAAATGTAAACGGAATTTGTCTATGTTGAAGTAGAAATTAGAGTGTTAGAGCTCTTTTGAAACATAGTTTGCAAGGCATCATTTTTTATTATCGACAACGATACCGATATTTGATATTTTTGATAACGTTTGCTTGAATTTGAGACTGACGTTTTGCATGATATTATTATTACTACAATCATGAGTTAAGGCCTAGATATACTTTGTCGTTTTTGCATTCATTTTCATTCAGAATTTTTTTCATGGTGTTACATTTTCACCACTATGTTAGTTAAATTTTCATTCGGAATGAAGATTTTCATTTTGAATTTTTCTCATGGTGTAAAATTTTTGTCATGGAGTAAAATGTTTCACCATTTATGAAAATGCTTTATGATGGTGTTCAACAGGGCAAAGATCGACCTCATTAGGTCGAGAACAATACCATAATTACCTTGGTCTTTTCTTTTTAATCTGAAATCTGTCCCTAAGGTACTGTGAATTTTATTCTGCTGAAAAGATTTTCTGACTCCTTTGATTTTTGTCCAAAGAGAAACATTTCATTTGGAATTTTTATCACTTGATTTTTTATCATTCTATTTGTAGTTTTAGCGGATTATTCCGATCAATAATATCGTCTAGGAACTCGAGGTCAATATGCATTCAGCTCTATGGATTTCCAAGATGGTAAAAATGACAAAGTATATCTACAGCTTAAATAGTATAAAAATCATCAATTTAAGGCCTAGAGACATTTCGTCATTTTTGTAGTCATTTTCGTTCAGAATTTTCCTCATGATGTGAAATTTTCACCATTTGTAAAATATGTATTTTGAATGGATATTTTCATTTTTTTTTTCATGGTGTTGAAATTTTGCCATGGTGTAAAATCTTTACCATATAGCAAATTGTTTATGATGGTGAAATAAGTTCCGCATCACGGCATATTTTGCAGTGTTTACTCTCAGTTGTGTAATATTTTGATAATTCATATAAGATTGATTTTACTGGTAATCGCTATCATCTATACTATTAAGAGAGAACTGTAAACCATGGACTGTGCCATTTTGAATAAATTAGGCCCCCAGGTGGGGGGTTCATGGAAAAAGTGTACATATATGAGCCTGTCTGACTTTAAAAATATGGGCCACCTAAAATGTGAGCACATTAATCTTCGAAAAAACAAAACAATCCCCGCCAAATTTCTTTACCAAAATCTGTAAAAATCACCCCAAAAGGCAAGCACATATACGTGTACATGTCAATATGAGTACCCCTTGGGAATTAAGCCCATAGAAGGCTGCCATTTTGCAAGGTCTCCATTTTGGATTTGTCAATTCACATAATCAATTTGCTTCAGAGTTAAAGTTTAAGTATACCATGGCTAAACCATGATAGGCATATTAATACATGCTAACACCAGACAACAAGTGTCCTTTCAGTTTAACTCAAGGTTTCAAACATTTGTCTGAATCTTATCTACTTGAAAACACTCAAAAACCACTGTTGACTTAATGATCTTAATCCAGGATTTTATCCACTTGGATTGGTTAAGCTAATAATTATTGTATAAATTACCACTCTATAGGTGGGATTGGGTACTCGCACTAACCATGTTGGCATAGATTCACATGTGCCTGAGTAGTCTTTATGATGTTTTTTTTTCACAAAATTGTTGGGGCATCTGGGGTTTCCATCACAGATATAAAGAATAATCATAAAATTGTAACTTTATTTGCATTTTTCAAAGTGTTGAAAGGTACCGTATTGTCCTAAATGATTGGAAATTATTCACATATAAAAAAAAAAAAATGTTAATTACTTTTAAGTATTTTCAAAGTGTTGTAAGGTACCAAATTAAACATATTGTTCTAAATGATAAAAACATTTCAATATAATTTGTTGAGTTGAAAAGCAGTATAGTATACGCAAAATATGATCCCAGGAAGGATAGGCTTATACATGCACAAAAAGTCTTCCCCCACCCATAATTAGATGATAATGGTCATAAAAATGGGTGTTTTCCTGTGTGTAGTCGTTTCTTTCATTTATTGGTGATTGTAGCTCCATGGTGATCTATGCCTGGCCCTGGAGTGGGGAAGGGGCACAACCTCGGGGGTAACTGGTATTGGTGCCCGTCCCTAGAATCCACTCGTGAACTACATTATACGAGATCAAAAATAAGCAAAGGTGTGTGAAACCTTATCTGAAACCATAAAACCATAAAGTCTGTTTGAATTAATAGGACCATACCTGTTACAAGTGAATACCCAACCTGAGACCAAATGCAATGTGATAAAATTGTATTCGATACCCTAAATGCAGTCCACAGTATAGCGTAACCAGCTTTCTCGGTCAGGGGAGGCATACATTATTTTCTTTCCCATTTTATACTTATTTTCCTCCATTTTTATACCACTATATGAAAATTTTCCAATGTAGAATTTGAATAGGACTTAAATAAAGTTTTATAAGTGCACAGACGACTATTTTAAAATTCTATGCTACAATTTTTCTCTACCCTTCTTTATCTTCTCTTTCCTCCTCTTTTCTCTTCATTTTTTCTTTCTTTCATTCCCCTTCTTATCTCTCCGTTTTCTTTCTCTTCCTTTCCTCTTTTTTTTTCTCTCTCTTCCATTTTCCCTGCCTCCAATTTTCCACGCAAAGATTTTCCGGGGGGGGGGGGCTGACCTGCCCATGCTGGGTAGGCTACCCGAGGTCCGTCATGATCATTCACATCAAATGCTAAGACAGATGTGAGTATGATCCCGTTATCATGATTAATGTGATTGCTCATTTTCAACTGAAACACTTGGGCCTAGCGGGGGCGCGAGCGAAGCGAGCGCTCCCGCTAGTATGATATTAAATCAAAACATTTCATTGGACAGTAATCCTCCGGTGTTTCCGTAATCTGACCACTTGTTTTGACCACTTATTCTGACCACTTAATCTGATAACTTGTTTGTACGTCCAAATATACGCCAAATATTGTTTGACGTATAAAATTTCAATTTACATTGTGTTTACGTTAGTAACATTAAAACATATACAATGGATTGAGAGTTCAGCATTAAGACATATAATAAAGATAAGCAAAGGTCAACAACGATAATTGAAAATAAAAGAATATCGAAATATTTTGATATAAAGGGTTTCAATTTGACAATGAAACTTCGCATGATGACATTATTACCGCTAATATTTAAAATGATGCAAAATCTCAAAAAGTCCAATTCCTCTTTTTTAAGAAAAAGAATATATCAGAATATTCCCATCATGCCTTGCTTCCAATGTGATTTTTTGCACGGGTTTTGATGAGAGGATTTAGCGATGACGCATATCTGAAACGTAAATTGAGATGAGGTCTGCTAATTATGCCATGTTTCATCACTAAATCCTCTTATTACAACCCGTACAAAAATCCAATTGGAAACAAGACAAGACTGGAAGGTCATGATATCTTCCTTTTTAGTTAAAACCATCTAGAATTCCTAGATAAAATAAAATAAAAAATCAACATTGTAATTCGCGAATTAAAAACAGTTTATTGCGGCTGAAAATTGCCGCAAATAGTAAACACAGGTTTCTGTAAGAGCTTGATCACAATAACTCGTACGAACAGTTACGAGCAGTCTTTAGTCCATCTAATAAGACCACGCGACGCCCTCGCTGTTCGCTTTACTCGCTGCTCGTGGTCCTTTTAAACGGACTAAACACTGCTCGTAACTGTTCGTAAGCTCTAAGAGATAAATTAAATAGAATTTCACGATTTTGTTCATTTGAAATGATACAAAATTGAAATATTTTTTAAAGTTTTTCCCTCTTCATAAAAATAACTATCCCATAAAAACGTTAGTGCAAAGGTTAATATTGGTCGCACACACAGTTAATAAGTAAGAATTTTCAAATGCAGTTATCTCGAGATCCGTCTTTTGTCAAATAGAACAGCCGAGTGATGCAAGCGACGACGCTATCATGTATACCTGATATCCATGAACATGAAACTTGAATTCTGTGATTTTGTTTACAGCTTATCCTCTCGGTATGGCAGATAATACAATACCCAATGACAAATTATCAGCCTCATCCCAATATTCATCATTCTCAGCTCATTATGCACGACTGCACCAATACCCTGCTTGGTATTCTGCTCTTGACGATTCGGCTCCCTGGATTCAGGTGCATTTCGGTGACACAGTCCAGATAGCAGGCATACAGACACAGAAATTTGGTGTCTATTACACTACATGGCTGAAGATACAAGTGGGAGACTCGGAGCAGAGTCTCCTGTATGTTACGGATCCAGATGGAGAAGATGTAAGTTTACCATTCATACATTCGTATCCTAAAATACCGGAAATTATTATATTATCACGTAATAGCGTAAATAATGAAAAGAAATGTGCAACAAAAATGTCTTCATTAGTCGCGAGTTTTACAATTATGATGTTTTGATTCCCTCGGGGTAAAAGCTGTTTTTTTATTTTGGTGCAGTATGATATCCTGTGCATCTTGATACACTTTTCAATAAAAACGTACATAGGCTCTCTGATTGCAATCATTTTAACGGCAATTCTCACGAAATTGACTCCACTTAAGTTGGGAAAAAATGAAGATGCATAAAAACGTCTTAAATAAACTTTGTTATCAAGTACAGGCTTGACATTAAATATGGAATATATTTTTTTCTGTTGGTTTCCATCTTGAATAATCCGCCCTATCTCAGTTTAATAACACTCCAGGAATGTGTAGTTTTTCATGTTTGTAAGTATACATGTAAACTTTGAACTAAGACCCTTTTTGCATATACCTAGGTGACACAGAGGAAATGGGAAACTTGAAAGCACAAAAACCTCTAAACTTTGGGTCCAAACTCGTGCACCATAATACGGAACCACGAAAATTAAATTTGCCGTAATTTCTTTAATACTTTACCTGGACGCTTGAAATTTTATCAGGTTATTTTACATATTGTTGGTTATAAATTATGATCAAACACTGTTTGCTATGACAACCATGAGAAGCGTACGGCGCATGGACTCTCCATGCGGACATTCCCCTATTGATTGGAGAGTTCGGACAGATGTATCAGCCCAAGTATCAAGCACAGCCTAAAGTTACTCGTGTATATGGTGGTTTGATGTAACTTGTTGTTCGTCGATGTGTTACTTCAGCCAATGAGTCCTCAATAGAGTTCATATCTGAAGATTTTACCAAGCAGGGCAAGTGGCCAACACCATGATCTTTCATAAAACAATTTCGTATTAAGAATATTTGTAAACTCTCACTTTTTTCAAAGTGGCGATCATGCTAGGAAACCCCTGGAGAAAATATATAGACCAAACACGTTTCCCATCGACACTTTGGCTGAGCTACAGATCAATTTCAATATTAAATCCAATCAATGAGATAACGTTGTCTTCAGAGCTTAGACTAAATTAGAAATATACTTCCAATATGGACGCATCAGGGCCGCAGATGTACAGAGAAGGGTTATACTGAAGCGTGCATGCTATCAAGAATGTATCAAGAAGAAGGTAACATTGCCTTCTGGATGCTTTACATGCAGGTGGAAAATCAGCCCTGATCACCTTGGAAGGTAGCTTCCATCAGCCCCAGTAAAGATGCATTCTAGACGCATTGATAATGTCATTGGCTAGAGGCTTCTTGGGAAACAAATTTGTGCTACACTATGACAACTTTCGCCTCCATTGTGCTCGTAAAATCCGGACTTTCCTAGAAGATCATGGTGTTAAGTTCTTCCCTTGTCTGGCAAGATCTTCGGATATTAATCCTTATGAGAACATTTGGGTTAAGAAAGACATTGAATTAATAGCATGTTATATTGATCCTTCGAGGTGGAGGAGTGTTATGGGCTGTGTTTGGTTCTTTTGCTGAGATACTTGAAAAAACTCTCCAATAATAAATGGAAAGCATGCCATGGAGAGTCATGACGTTGTACGCTTCTCAATGACAACAGAGGAAATATTGATTGATCAGAAATTATTACTAACATTGTGTTAATCAACTCTCTAGAGTTTCACATCTCTAGGTAACGTATGAAAGAAAATATGGCAAATTCATTTTCCTTTGTTTAATATTGCGGTGCACGGCTTTGGACCTAATTTTCTGAGTTGTTTGTACTTTCAAGCTTTCCATTGTCTCTGTGTCACTTCAGTGAGCTTGAAAATACCCTTGGTTTGAAGTTTATAAGAGTAGTTACAAACATGAGGAAGTACACGTCTCCAAAATTGGTACATACCGAGATATGGCGGGTTATTCAAGATGGAAACCAACAGAAAAAATATATTCCATATTTAATGTCAAGTCTGTATATTGGAACCACACAAGTTATGAACACCACTATTCTTATTTAGCATGTACAAGAATAGCAAGAGTCATTTAACAAGCGCCGGTCGCCGGTCCTGTCGTATTTGGGGCAACAATTAAAAGAAAGTTACTTGATTACTTCAAGGAGCTACTCGGAGAATCCTAAAATTGACATAAGAAATAAATGCAAGGATCTTTGTCATTTTTGTTCTTGCATTGGATAACCTAATATATGTACATAACGTTATATACATAAAATATGTATTTCTTTCATTTAAATTAAGATGGTGATAATGCTGATTATTTTGGCTAAACATGGTCAGGGGATGAGGACCTAGGATATGGTATACATAAAAGTAGTCTTGGTTCTTGCATATTAAAAAATTGCTTTAAAAATTGTTTTTTAAATATAAACTTACGACCAAACATTTTTGATGGTATGATTTACAAATGTGCACATATGTTAGCTTTCAATTTGTTTGGTTACAGGTCTCTGTGATCTTATGAACTGAGTTGCTACATGGATAACGTAATATACACTGATTGCAGAAACCATGTACTGGCTTCTTGTGGCTTACCAACAAATACAACCTTCAAAATAGTTAATTATCTGATATTGTTGATGCATTTCAAGAATTAAAAAAACACTTGTATGGACAAGAAAACGGGTTTTCAGATGTACCTATCACTTAAAGTAGATACCTAGTGCCGAGAAATGCCATTTTTGCATATTTTGGTGTTTTCTTGGAGCAAAATGATCAAGATAACGACAAACAAAGTATAGGAAACTATATATGTCCGCGTAGAGCTCACCGAGTACTAAACGAGTATAAGCATGTTTACTTATTTTAAGCAAAACACAGATAGTTTAAGATCAAAGAACGAAATATCGCTACTGGCGTCATTTTCGTAAGAAAGGTCGTTAAATGTTTAAAAACTTTTCAATATAGAAAAGTCATTCATATTTACATTGACGCAATGTAAATATAGAAAAGTAATTCATACTGTCCTTCATGAATCTCTTGACAGCGGTATTGCATATGCCTTGCAAGATTTTACCTACTTACACAAGACATACTATCATATTTTAAAGAACTGCTTCTATAGATTAAATATTACGCTTTACTTTTGATTTCACTCAACATGCTCAAAGAAACCTCGCTAAAAATTGAAATAACTACATATGTTAAACGACATTCGGTTAAAAAAGCTCCAAATTTTGCGTTGTTCGAATCTTCCAATTTTATTCAGTTCTCACAAACGTATGGTTAAAATAAATATTATGGATTTGAATATGATGATTTAGCCTTTCAATTAATGTTGGTAATTTTCGTTAAAAGCGCCTGACCGCAAAAACATAAAATTACGCATTTCCCCATAGGTATGTGTGTAGTCAATGAACTTTTGTTCCTTATGTATATGTTTTCAATGTAGAAATTCTAAATCCATCATTAAGTTACTATTTTACTATTTTGTTATTTTATTTCTGTCTGGCACAAGGAAGTATGATTTTAAATTTGTTGGTGTGAACAAATTGAAAAATACCACGAAGCATCTGTATCAAAGTCCAGTCTTATCATCAGCCATTGTTATTGATACATGTCATTTTCTTGTTATAGCATAAAACGCAGCAAAGTTGAATTTGATAAATTTTATGTCCTTCCTTCTCTCCTTGACAGACATTTGCAGCCAATAGAGATGCCTCATCTGTCGTTACCATCACACTACCAGATAAGCAATGTGCCAAGTATCTACGCATCCATCCCACGGATTGGAATAATAAGAATAGATATTGGTCGTGCGCACTCCGTTTTGAGGTTCTTGGTTTCAAGCGATGTAAGTAGAATGAAATGGATCTCATTCTTTTAGGTTTAAATGGGTTTAAAATACTCTGTTTGAATTATTCGTATTCTTCATTGCATTATCCCTGGAAGGTTAATATTGCGCTTGATAAAATTTACATCAACACTGTATTGAAATATAGAGTCCGTCTTTAACTGAGATCTTAATCATATATAGGGGAAGTAAGCATGAAAATGACTCATTACTTTTAAATGTGACATAACAATACATTTTTCGCATCTTTGATAAATATGTTGAACATTTTACATTCGCTTAAACATGCAAAAATATCGACTTATAAATGAAAAATACTATTATCAATGTACTTCATGCGCAAAGAAAACAGCACTATCAATATATTTAATTCTCTAACTCAAATAGAATGTTTTATTACGCTCTGCTCTATGCGTTGTAATTTCTATCCCCAAATTAGAGTGTGAGCACTCTAATTCTAAGGAAGTCTAACTCTAAAAGAATTTTGTTATTACATTCTCCCTTATTGTGAATGAGCCCTCTATGACTGCCCTTGGGTAGACGCCATATCTTGAACAGATTTCTGATCTGCTTTGAACCCAGCAGACCTTCCATACTAAGATCTAGTTAGGTAATTTGGTGGACAGAATTGAAGTCATCTGCCTGATGATTGCTATTGGCTTGAGACGGGAAAGCCAGATTCAAAGTAACAACCCCTATTTCAAAAGGTATATAATTTGCAATTTGCACCCGGAGATCATTTTTTAAGTCGATCATATTATACGGTATGTTTTCTCTTTTCTTTACAGGTCCATCACTTTAGTTAACAGATTTTGTTTACGGATTAGCTGTTAAGAGGACAATGCTTGGCTAAAAGGGTATTACATGTAAAATAACCAGTCATGTCAGTGGGGCTATATACATGTGGCGCAGATCTGGATTAATCCGCAACTCCGTTAAATGTTTGAATCCGGCTATAAGATTCGAATCCGCCAATAAAGTACAATACGTAAACACGGTAAATAGGGCTCAAGATATAAAAACCGATTGATATTTATATACGTTCCACGTGAACATCTTCAACAACTTTTTACCCCTGTTGCTGAGTGTATTTAATTAGTGTTTGGCTTACACAAAGTTCAATGATATGATAGTCAATCATTAGGAGTGAGCAAATCAGGAAACTTAAATCGCAGAATAATGCGCTCATGTAATTAGTAAAAAATACTAATTTAAAAAAAACCTACAAAATTACAAAGTTATCAATATGGAAAATGACGCTGTATGACGCATTTCTCCAGCAACACGCATATCTGTCAACATTTCAAAATTATTCTGAATCGGGAGATTTCGCGTGAGATCAGGCCCATAGCCAGGATTTTTTCAAGGGGGTGCGGATTTTCAAAAAGTGGACCTTTTGAAGGGAAAATTTTCGTTTTTAGTCGACCCTAAACTCATGTTAAAGGTTTTGACAAAGTGACAATTAGCAAAAAAAAATGGTTTTCAGTAGATTTACAAGCATTTTGTGTAGTAGCAAAGATGATAAAAATATTTTAGCGCATCCACAGTATAAATAGGCTTACTTTCAGCACTACCAAAAATCGGGAGAAACCCGACAAAATCGGGAGACTTGACAGCCTAATGACAGGTATGAGTCATGTGCTGGGTACAATATTGCATAGTTTCTTTTCATCGGATAAGACAAATACTTAATATCTTATATTTAAAAAGTCCATCACAGACAACTTGTACAGGTCACAAAACCAACCAACTTGCTGCGTTAAAAGTTCCTACTCATGTTCCATGATTTCTACACGCCCGCAGATTAATACAAATTAAAGGTATTTTTAATAATGTTTGGCAAACCAACCAGGTCTTCTCGATATCAACACTGATTTTGACGCATTGTTCATTTTACAATAACCTTTGGATTTTTTTTTTTTTAAATAATTGAATGACACACTGAGGATACTACCTGGGTACCACAAACATTAATACACACTGTAAGTAGCCGGGTCGATTGACCGGGGATTTCAATTTCAGCATAACGACTCAGCATACAATATTTTTACCCATTACGATATTCCTGTACTAATGTTGCCTCGAGTGCGATGTAATTGATTAATTTATAAGATATATAAGAGTTCTATTTTAAATCAACTATTCTGTGCAAATCGATGTCGCTTGTTGGTGAACTTGATACATCTCGGTCACAAATTGATGAGACTCGTTTTTATTTTTAGAAAAACGAAAATTCAATATCATTCATTTGCAGGCATGTATAAATTATGGGAAGAAATGTATAATGCGTCATTTATGAATGTAAAAGCACGTCATTTTTCAATTTGACACACATATTATATTGTGCAGATCATTTTTGTAGATACTGTAGTGGGCCATTTGACCAACATTAAGTTTTTGGTTTGGTTTGAAAAATGATGATTATAATATTTATGATAGTTTTATATTATTTGTTTTAAAATTGCTTAACACTTAAGTGGTCAAGGTCCTCCACATGCCCGTTAGTGGTCAATGGGGGGGGGGGGGGGGGGGGGGGGGGGGGGGGTGTCATATCATGTGGACTCAACACCGAAAAAGCGCTTTCGCGAATGAATCTTAGGTTGGAACTCTTGTACAGGTAAGGTACTTAAAATGAACTCGAACAAAGAAAAAAAATGAAAATCGGATACATCTTTCAAAATGGCGGCCAAAACACATTTTGTCGTGTCGCGTCAAAATTTTTCCGCCAAAAATTTGGAAACTCACTTCCAAATGGAATTTTTTGATAAAATTTGGCTCATATTTGCAGTATGTAAGTACAAATACATTTCTGAAATAACATTTGACAAAATTGTTCGGTTACAATTTTATGGGCAAAACAAATTTGAAGAGCGCCCACGAAAATGCTTATTTATGCTAATTATAGCATGGGAAGGGTTGGGTCGATTTGAAATTTTTGCTACCAAGTGAAGGGTATGGTAAAGTTAGACAAATACATAGAAGGGCGATGAAAAATTACTTCGCGTTTTTGTGCTGACGCGCAAAACGAAATGTTGGGTCCATAGGGACCCCCCCCCCCCTTGACCACTTAAGTGTTAAGATGGTGAAATTAAGTAATAACTATTATGATAGTTAAATATTTGAACTAATTGTGCGCTGGTTTAATCATGCAAATGGTTTTCTTACAAAATCTGTCAATTGTTTCAAATGAACGATGACGAAAGTAAGATAATTGTAAAATGATAGCGGACACATCAGGATGACATTGATAAGGAAAACTTCATCTACAGGTCTGTTCTACATCTACATAATTACTTAGCAAAATTGCCGAAGCAATATTACGCTAAGATGATTGGTGGCACTAATTGAAACACATATATGAGTTTAAAGATATATACATAATTATACCATTTATACAGACTTCTGCAAGAGGCAGAAATATGTAGACGGCTGCAGGCGAAATACCGGCAACCAACCCATGAGGCGATATACTGCATGAGTTTTTTTTATATACAATTTGTTTAATGTTACTGTTGAAACTTTCAGTTGTGATTGAGCTATAAACTAAAGGTGGACGAGAATTCCATTTAGGTATGGTACGCGGAATATAACTATATTTGTATACAGTACAATTGGCTTTCACGTGTCTTAACCTTTGGGGTGATACCGACGGGTATGGGTCGTTTGCCTATTTATATAGTTTGGAATGGGGATTTAAATTAGCTGGTTATGGATTTTATACATGATTGTTAACTGTTATTATTGTTTAGCTTATCGTCATTTTTATTGCTACAGTCTTAACTGATACCTTACTAGATCTGTAATTGTCTGAAATATCTGGTAAGAGGACAACGCATTATACATGATTTACTTTAATTAGGTTTATTTTTCAAATTATGTGTCAGGTTTAAGTATGGTATCTTTAAAAGCTTAGTATTTTGTAAAAATAGTTTGTCTTTTTATGGGCTTAGCATTTTGTGAGCATAGATTGGTTTGCCTTTTTTTTACACATGGCCGATCTTCGTGAAATTGGTTTATAATTCATGTAGTCACAATGTTCATGATGGTTACTTTCACGCGCCAGGTTCAACTTGTGTCGGCGTAATCATTAAATGTTGTTTATGCAATAATATTATTTATGAATTAATATTTTAAACCATGTTCACGAAGTTCATCCATACATCATTAATTAATTGACTTTCACAAGTCAGGTTCAAATTGTGTCGACGTAGTCATCAAATTCTGTTTTATGGTTTGCTGTTATTTTTGAATTAATATTTGAAACCAGGTTTACGAAGGTCATCCATACATCATTAATTAATTTTCATTTTCACTGGAATTATCTACGAGTAATATTTCAACTTAACTGAAGATTACTGTGATAACAAATTCAATAAACAAACAAACAAAAATACGAAGCGCAAAAAAGCTATAAAACTTTTAAAAATGTAACTGCCCTCAAATTCCGATGAAGGAATCCAACAAAGAAATCGGCCATATTCTTAGTTTGAATTTATGGCTAGTCACTTTTGATATTATTCAGAACTCGAGTCATTAATAAAGTTTGGGAAATCGTAGTTTCCCGCTTACCATGATCACTGTAATTATATTTATAAAGATTTTGGCCTCTATTCCAGAAAGGTGTTTAGCTAAACCACGTTTTTAATTATCGTCAACAGCACGGCTCATTGAACAATTCTGTTTGAAAGCGGCAACTGTGCGTATCATTGGACAGTTGATGTTCAGTTAAACCGTGGTTTAGCTAAACACCTGTCTGGAATACGGGTCACTAGCACTATGTTTGCTGTGTGTTGTACATAGTTATATTCTTGATGAAAATAAATATTTGTAATTATCAATTTAAAATGTGTAATACAAACTATGATACAGTTTGATAGTTTATAATCTTATGTAGAATTTGTACATGTGTACTTCAAAAGGGTTTCAAATTTAATGTTTATTTTTTTATTTATTAATTATTACCTTTGTGATTGAAATAATGCTTTGTATAATAAATGTTACTGTAGAAAAAAAAAACCTTTTATATTTGTGTATTTGTTGTTACAAATGTTAAATGTTTTATTATGACATTGTAGGTCCAATTAGAACAACACTCTATAAGACTTTTTATTCGAACTGAAAGATTCCATGAATGTCCCTTATTATCTATTTTTCATATTTGGGTGACCTACCAATGTATTTCTGTTAAAAAGGTCTCACTCAACAACCATTCAGGTTTAGAGTGTTGTTAATTTGTGCACTTATTATATGTAGTTATTGCACACAATGTTCTTATTAATAAGTGGTAGCATATTTGGGTGGCCTATCTATGTGTTTCTGTTAAAAAGTCTCACTCCTCACCCATCCAGGTTTAGAGTGTTGTTAATTTGTGCACTTATTATATGTAGTTATTGCACACAATGTTCTTATTAATAAGTGGTAGCATTATATAGTTAGTATTCAATGAGTGGCAGGCGCACTAGGTTAGAAATATGGCCATATGACAAAAAAGATATAAAAGGGTTAATTAAAACTTTCTAAAAAAGGTCATAACTTGGATTGTTAAAATATGATGGGGCGGTGGTACTCCACTTCAACATATGAGAGAATTGTCATCACAGATCCAAAGTATCATGAGTGTATACATAGTAAAAGCATATAGAATTATTATGTATGCTAGCCACATGTTGTTTTATCATGGCACCGAATAAAGTTTACTTTCCTGAAAAGTATCTCAATACGATACAAAATGCACATAATTAAGGATAGTCTGTTTTATGACACAACAACATGATTACATTCATTTTTAATGTAACAAACAAAATCTGATTTGCTTACTACATTGAAAGGAAAAAACAAAAAACAATAACAAATAAAGATAACCATTTATGTCAAAGAGTTATCGTTGTTTTTCACTCAGGATTTGTATCAAATTGTTGGACAAGACTAATAATAAGTTTTTCACTTTCTGTACCTACACACTGGAACTCACTGCCATATGAACTTCGTACAGCTTCAACACCGCAAAGTTTCAAAAAAGGACTTAAAACATATCTTTTCCCCAAGTAATTCCTGCTGCTTGTTTCAGTTTGCTGTGATTGTTTTTCCTTTTCAATTGTTGTTTTTTCCACCTTGGCGCCGTGATCTTTATGAAATGGCGCGGTACAAATGCCATTTATGTATGTATGTATGTAATAAAACAGTCGGTTTGAATGGGCAAAAAATAAAGTGTAGAAGCTTATCTGTACAATATCTAAATGATAAACCGATATTTGATGCAAAAAGCAACAGTTATTCTAGTGCACTAATCACACTAAGTTATTTATAAAAAATCTGTATCTGTAGTGTGTTTAGTGAGAGCAAAATCAAACTACTTAATTTTACAATTGGCTTGTAAAACACCGCAAAGGATGAACTTACAACTACCCAAAAAACCCTTGGTCATATTCGTTTTTATGCGACAAGGAATCATCCGTTAGCGGGGATGGTACCCCCCCCCCCATCCTTGGTAAGACAAGGGTTAACCATATACGGCTGGATGAAAAAGTAGTATCTGTGAAAATTGTAACCAAAGGAGTGATGCTAAAACACTGTGAATTTTTTGAAAGGAAATCTTAAAAGTTAACAGTGGCTGAAGGTATGGATCAAAAAGTTTTGATGTTTTGAATCCCCCGATCAATCAAAACAAACACCATCAATTTATTGTATATACCACCACTACCCTAAATGAAATTTAAATATCATATCCAATGTAAACTGAATATCATATATGTATGTTACATTTTAAATGTTCTGGAACAGGTAGCTAAGGTAGTTTGAATTTGTTTAAAGTATGAATTTGGTGAAATAAAATTGTGAAAATAACAAGTCCGACTTGTGTAGTTCATTGTCAGTTTCTCTGTAAACTTCAGTATCACAATTCGTGTGTCTATCTAGAGCAAAGATATAGGCTATTTTAAGGTATTTTTTTTCATTCACACCCTTTAGGGATCCTTCGATTTTAATGCATGATTAGCCAGGTTTGTTGTCGGTAAACAGGGGTGACTTTGAACGCCGGGCGACTTTGAACAAAACTTTAATAAGGTGGCTCGCCAAGGGGTGGCGTGCAGAGGATTTCAACCATCAATTCTTTCCAGCCTTTACAAACCATTTCAGGCCAGATTAGTCGTTCATGGACCACAAATTAAGTTTACGATATTGATTTAACATTTTTCGCTTTCTGATATCTAAGTCTATCCATTTCAGTGGGGTCTAAAAGAGTATATCGTCACCTTAATAAAATTACTGCCTAGTGTTACTTTATTGCTTTCATTGACCATTTCTTGGGTAAATACTTCATGATACAAAGCAACTATCATGGCTATGTTAACATGTATCGAGAGGTATTACGTAACCACCAAACATCACTTAGGCAATTTATAATGTTAGATTGGCAAAAATATGTGTGAGATAGGCAACTATTATATGACAAGTTGTCAGATAGACAGTTTTACAAGAACCGCGAGTGAGGCAGTTAACTTTTTTGAACATTTGCAAAGACCATGCTATAACTTCAGGATTAAAATGACACCTTAATGAACTTTACTTGATTTTCAGATGTCAAGTTATGGTCCGTTAAAGGTTTTCAGGAAATAAAAGGTATAAGTGAGATAAACGCGCTTATAGATCAATAATCCCTATATTTTCTGTAGGCTTCACTTTGTGATGTGGTTTGTGCTCCACGACCATCTTTGAAGTGCAAATTTCACTTTGAGGAGTCAAATTATTTTCATTTGGACGTCAATGCAAACATTTTGACTAGTCTTGGTCTTGACAGATATGTAAAAAAAACAGAATTTACCAGCTAGGACCCAACCAGGTCAAGATTGCATAAAAGGTTGCAAAGTAGAACAGTTTGCTAACACAATTCAATGCAGTATCCGGCATCTACACAAGATAATCTAATACAAGAGACACAAACTTTAAATGGTCATGTGTAGGGAATGGGTGTGTTTTACTGGTATCTGTTTTTTTTTTGTGTTTTTGGATTCATTGCCTGGTATGCCAGTAAAGCATCATTATCTTTTTAAATTAATTGACCAAGCATGTTCATATCATTTGGATGGACATGCTTGGACCCCCCGGGGGGGGGGGGGGGGGGTTACTTACATTGACAAGGTATACGTATATGTGCCTGCCTTTTGGGGTGATTTTTCCAGGATTTTTGTATATCAATGGGGTGTTTTTCATCTCAGATGGAAGCACCCAATTTTCATATTTGGGTGCTTTTGGGACAATTTGCAAAAAAAGCACCCAAAGTGAGTAAAATTAGGTGCTTTTCCATCAAAATTGGTATACTGATGGGTGGGTTTTTGTGCCAAAAATAGGTATAGAGATGGTTAGTTTTTCGGAGTCCGGCAGGCACATACCCGTACACAATTTTTTGAAGACCGCCCCCCCGGGGGGCTTGGACAAACGTCGATTAAATCTCATCAAAAAACATGTGATTTGATGTCAAAAATAACGTGCAAAAACTGAATATGTCGACATTCTCTGCCATTCGATGTTAATGGAAATGTCTGTCTGAAAATCAATATTGAAACTTGGACAGAGGCCTTTTACATCACTTGTAACGCAACCGAGCATATCATCAAAAATATTGAACCATATCACTTGATTTTTGTTCACAAAATCGTCTATGACCTGTACATTATATTGCAAGTATTTTTTTGTTGGTTTCATTGTAATCGTTTAAAGTTATGACCCTCCAGAGCTAGGAATTATTTCTTTCTAGGACACCTTGTTTTCCTATTTTCTTTATTATATTCTCAATGTATCCGGACTGTGACAAACTAACGTTATAATAAAATGTATTCAAAGCGAATGCACATGTTCCCACACTTAAAAGTAAATACATGTCCAAATACTGCACTTATCTTACGGAAAACTACATATCCTATACATGCTCTGTAGCAAACTAACAATAGTAACCGTTTTAAATAAAATCATATTACAACCAAGACCCACAGCACATTTTGTGAAATATCAAATTATTATGTGTTTACCTCATTTTGGTTCAATTTGAGTGAATTGGGCATTTATATAAATATATATTAAAAAATCCGTTCAATTACTGTTTAAGTTTGAATTGGCAGAAACTAATCTACAAATTGAAAAGAGCATTGATTGTTTTTAGTTATAATGACATTTTCGTGTAATATTTTGCTGCGTTATTAAATATGGGAATTTTATGTAAATGACATTATTGTTTGAAAACTATACAACAAAAATCTTGTGTAAATTGAAACATGTGTACTTTAGATATTCATCTATCAGAATCATATTGAAAAAAAATAACACTTTTCGGACAATTGGTTTTTTTTTAGTATTTGGAGTCGTTTGATCAAAATTAACATCACGTGACCAGAAATTCTCATTTGAAAGGAACAAGAGAGACGAGACATGGGCGAAAACGTTTCTGACAAACTCAACAAAAATAAATCCATTTATTTTCTCACCTTTGTCACCGTTGGTTACGCTACTGGCGCCATGACAGAGCAAACAAAGACAATACTATTAGAAAAATTGCAAATGGACTATCTTAGTCTTTGCTGCGTATGCTATTAAAATGAAAGTTTTTAACTTAATGAATTTATTAATGTAGTTTTAGCATCAAATGGTGCATTCAGCTGAGTTATCATATCTGATGTTGTCATAGATACCAACAAAACAAAATAAAGCAAAACAACATTTAAAAAGCTAACATATCTTCACTCCCGACCAAGATTATTAGACTATTGGAGTTGTCCGACGTTGCGTATGAAATATTTTACTGACTAAGCAGCTCAAATGGAACTATGAACTGCATACAATATGTGCAGTATGAACATGCATCTTGATGTCTGATTCCAACACTTTAAATAACAAAAGGAAGCATTTATTAGATATTCCGTCTCTAACTAACTTGCCAAAAGTGCTGCTTAATTCAACTCTTGATTTTGATGTGAACTATAACTGGCAGAATAGCTGAGTAATCACTACGCGACTTGGAAAACAAATAGAAACGCAGCTTAATATCAAGGTAAGAGGGTGTTGATTATCATAAGTAAGAACAGAACATAACAAAACCCTTTGTCTGCTTTGGGATCTTAGAATCATCTTCTTTCTTTAAGTTTGGAAGTAGTTGCCAAGCCATATTAACCCTTGGTATACGGAGCGATTTTCACAAACATATTATACGGAGGGGGGGGGGGGGTTGTTGCAACCCCCCTACATTGTTTATAGTGAGTCCCCCTGACCCCCATATATGGTACCGGTGGATAGGCCGTATCAGTCCCCTCTTTCCATTGATACCAAAATCAAGGTCATCCGTAAATGTATGACGTCACTGTGACGTCATTATTACCAAAATGTGAAAAATCGTCATTTGTACGGAAAATATAGGCACAAATCAATTTTTTTTTTAAATCGTAGGAATATCCAATTTTCATGCGGGTTTTTGCTAAATATTGTGGAAATTTATTAGTTTTATCTAAAAACCAAGTTTAAAATGGATAAGCAGGTGATCACGCTTGACTGCGCCAAGAGACTGCTTGGAAGAAAAAGCACGCAATGATCCTTCAACGCGGTGAACTCGGAATGGTTCCCGGCGGTATATGACAGCTTAAAAGGTTTTGAAGATGTCATATACCACCAGGGACTATTACACGTTCACCAGAACCCTATTTTTGTAAATTGAGGGGCGTTGAAAGATCACTTTGCTTTCAAGATTTCAGATATTTTCCTCATAAATTGACCTTAACATAAAAAGTGGTAAAATTACTGTGTTTTATATCATCTATTTCCAATATTTTCACACTATTTAAAAATAAAAGGCTGTAAACAGGAAAAATGAACTTTTTGAGCTCAAGTCATCATTATGTTATTTAGAAAGAAAGTTTCGAGCTCATTAATCAATGGATAAATGTATAGGGTTAGATGCATTCACCTGAGGCCACTTATCCTGATTACCAGCAGTTCAACCGGTAAAAGTGTTTTAACAGTATTGCATATTTCTATGTTGTCATACAGGGTATCCAAAAAATAACTACACTTTTTAAAATGCTTCTAACTTTAAAACCGAGATTCGCATGGCAACTATAGACATATGTATTGATAGAGGAGACTTGTAGTATTATTGTGGTACGAAACATGAAGCAACTACCATTTTTGAAAATGAAGTTCAACGTAAATTACGTCAAACGTAAAGAGCGCACTTTCATACTGAGAAGAAAATTAAATGTGCGACTCACATGTTAGAGAGGGATCAATGGTTGAAGACAGGAGAACCATTCATGAATATTTTAAGTACCTTTTCAGCGAAACAACTTTCAAGATGTTAATTCGAAGATGTTTGATTGTGTTTTTGTCTTAATAATTACATACTGCTCATTAAAATGTTTTTCATTTGTCAATGCGCAACTCTAGCACAAAGCTTTTCTTTAAATGGCGCACAACAGCATTAGCCCTTAACAGACAATCAAAGTTTCACTCGCAGGGACATAATAAATTACCTCTTTCTTATTAAAATTAAGCTGCCTAGTATTTCAGAATATGTTTTAGATGGCCTCCTTGCAGATTTCAACATTCTTTGACTCTAACGACAAAGTTCTGGACAAAATAGAAGGTCGAATACTAGAAAGAGTCGAAGAATACAAATATCTACGACAAACATTGAAAATAGAAGACACCACGAAGGAAGAAGTATTGCTGAGAATTAAGGCGGGATGATGAACTTTGGCAGACATAAACACATGCTGACCGATAAAAATATACCAATGTCGCTGAGAAAGAAGCTGTTTAATCAGTGTGTACTATCAACCATAACGAATGAACGAAAAATGATGAACTTGTCACTTCGAGACAGGGTAAACCACACAACTATCAGACAAAAAACTTGGGTTATAGATATAATTGACAATATCAGGCAGGCGAAATGGAGATAAACTATCAGAATGGCAACCAAGAGATGGCAAGAAAAAAGAGGAAGACAGAAAAGAAGGTGGAGAGATGATCTCACAACATACACGGGAACGGCTGCATGGACAAGGATAGCAAGAAAAAGGCAGGAATGGAAGTGTAATGATGAGGGCTTCATTCAACAAATGGATGAACATTAGCCTAGATAAATAGATAGATAGATACAGAGTGTCAACGAATAATTTATACCCGCCTATTGGATTTTTTTTTATTGAGAAATGGGTAATGTTTTGGTCAAATCTTGCTAATTTTCAAGTTAAACATGTCTTTAGGTTTCTGAATAATTTTGAATTTTTCAAATCGCATGTTCCTGTGGGAAGTTAATAAGACTTTTTCCAAACAGGATATATTTTGCGAATTGCAAATTTGTAATCAGAATATTGTTGAAATTAAACATCAACTGAAACTTACACTGACACCCTTTGTTTTTCTATAGTTAAAATATGAATCCGACCTTCCGCTTCAAAGTTATGAGGGTTTTTATATCGCTATTCTAACTAATTTTGGTCAGGGGATAATTCTTTTACTTTCTTTATTTTCATCAAGCAAGGTCACGAAACTAATGGCAGTTACACCGCTAGTCAATACACAGAGTAATTTGGTCAATATTTCAATTGTCTGAATGGATATTACACACACAACAGGAGTTAGTGTACACCCATACGTGCGCGGGGTATTTAAAGATGATTAGTTCCGCATGTTAAAGAGCTGATCAACATTAAATTTGGGCGGAATTGAAGGCGCAAAAATTTCACCCAACTGATCATTATTGTTGCCGCTTGTTGTTTAATTACATGTGATTAAGTAGATGTATTAAAAAAATCTAGGGTGTGCATGGATGTCCACATAACTTGTAGACAACTGAAATTGTTTATTCTTCACTTCCAAAACAAAAATGAAAGTTTTTAAAATTAAATAACTCTGCAACCATATATCAGAATTCTTGTCTACAAATATATGTGTGTGCATGGACAAAATCATCGTTCTTATATCATATTCTCAAATAAAAATGGTCTATCATATAGCGCGGCAACATCTGAAAAAGTGTCTAGAAGGACACTAGTCACCAACTGGTCAAAAAAATTGTTTCACACCAGCAATTGTGTCAAAATGCGTCTGTTTTGTTTTAACAGAACATATCATTTAATGTTTAGTCCAGAGACCTACAAAAGTATACATTTTTGGAAAGCTTATAGATCAGGGATTTATATGGTTCTATTTTCAAACCAAATTATGCAGGGTGTGTTAGAATA
>JXSR01S012843.1:39710-53498 GCA_000969725.1 Ophiothrix spiculata
CATATGTAAACCGGGTCTGAATCGCAAAGCGTGAAAAACCTGTGCCAGCTTCGGCGTATTTTTCTCAAAAACAGTTGTGTTTTACCCCATAAAGGTTGGTATCATTGTAAACTTGACAAAATAAGCTACATTATGATATACATTTCATAATACAATGTCGAATTCGTGGCGAGATATTGATGTAGAAAATCAAAGTTTCACTTACTTTTAAGAAAGTCAGCTTTTCACTCAGCTAGTTGCATCTCATGTTGGTCACATTAAAGCTTGAAGTCTATGCTATCGGATGAAACAAGTTTTTTTGATCTGTTGATTTTTCTACTTTTTCTAAAATACGCCAACCTCAACCAATCTTATAGCATCTGGTTTTACATAGCGTTAAGCGAAAAGAACCCGGATGTAGATTGGCCTCTATTTTAATAGCCAATCAGCGAGGCGTATTAAGCCAACGCCCACTGCAACGGTGGCGGGCTGTATAAATCGTTAAACATAATAAAGATGAAATGTATGTGTTGAGGAAACAAATCCATTTCATTTCTCATCAAAAAATGACCAAATTCGGAAGCAAGCAATGGAACAAAATCTTCCAAAAAGCTAAAGCTTCTACAGCCTCTAATTCGTCCAAACAAATATGGAAGGAGATGAAACGCAACATCAAACAGATTCTCAAAGATACCAATTACGAGTGGAGAGATTTAGCCCTTAGTCGTCCAAGGTAACATGCTTAAACTTATTGAGGCAGAAAGATGAGACCTCCCATGGATATCCATGATTATAACTTTCCGAGAAATGTTTTAAGTTTTACTGTAAGATCTAGTATTGATTTCTTGCCCATTTTTACAGACCTGGGGTAAACGTGTCAGTGTCAAGTGCAAACTTGGTAACAACACTCAAACTCTTCTCCATGTCCTCAATAACTGTCAGACGTCTCTCCAGCAGGGCCGTGTCACATGGAGACAGAACAGAATTTTCAACCGTAAGATCATATAAAAAGTTGATTGAAATTCACTACGACAACTTCAACATCTTTGCCGATCTCCCTGGACATACCATAACTAGAGGGACAATGTCACCCAAATCTTGAAAATTGTTTGAAAAGTTGACCTAAGGTCATTCCAATGGTATCACCTTTTTTGTAACTCGGGAGTGTTACCCGGTCCTTCAACACCAAGTTACCCCTCCCAGGATTCATAAACAGTTTTGGCAACAAGAACATCCGCCAGAAGAGATTTGATGTATTCCACAAGTTCATGTTTATTATTTCCATAAACAAAACATAATAAAATACATTAAACATCAAAAGCTTAAAAAACATAATAAACAATACATTATGGAGGAATTGACTTGGAAGCCAATAAGGCTTGTAAATGGCCAATACCTTAAGTCACAATTATACAAATAAATAGAATAGGTTATAACATACTGAAAGCCAAAAAAAAAATATCTTCAAGAAAATAGACAAGAGCGAAAACGAAACAAAGCAAGACACGGACATGCTCAAACCTCATTAATTGTATGTTGCAATTAAATTGCGTTTATAATTTCTTCGAAATAATTTAACGGAATGGGAAGTTTTCTATTTCTTTTGAAAGTGAGTTCCAATGTACTGGACCACGAGAACGAATACCACGATCAGTGAATGATTTCTTGTTGTTGTTTTTTCAGTTAAGATCATTTACTTGTCTTGTCGAATAATCGTGAATGTCTGATCTCTTTTTGGAAAAATCTTTATACAAGCTACAGGAAGATCATGTATTGAGTATTTATTCATGAATACTCCCATCTCCATTTTATAATTATCATTTACTGTAAGAATATCATTGGAAACGAATAGAGGAGCAGTATGGCTTCTGTAATGAAAACCTGAGATTACTCTTATTGCCCACTTTTGGATCTTTATAAGTTTATCAATAAATAACTTACACGTACTTCCCCAAATTAGTATCCCATAGTTCAAGTAAGTTATGACAAATGAGCAATAAAATGTATGTTACACACGTTTTGGAACAGAATATTTCAATTTGTTCATGACACCAACATTTCTAGATTTTGGATATGCAATCAATGTGATTTTTCCATGTAAGGCACTCACTCGTTAATGATTAGACCTAAGAGTTTGGTAAATTTTACTATTTCTAAACATGTTTGATCTAAAGATATATTAAGATTTTAACCATTATTACCTGATACCATTTGATGTGTTCCTAACAACATATAATTTGTTTTACTGGCATTGACTGATAATTTGTTGGCTTTGAACCAATTAGTCACTTCCATCAATTCAAAATTTATTATTTTAATCTTGCTATTTATACCCTTGTGTGAATAGAGAATAGTGGTGTTATCAGCAAAAAGTATAGAATCTAGAATTTCTGACGTGTTGGTAATATCATTTATATAAAGAATGAATAGCAATGGGCCTAATATGGATCCTTGAGGTACACCACAAAAATATGTCTTAGGTCTGACTTCTAACAATTGTATTGTACAAATATTATTGTCTTCTATTGTTAAAGTAACTTTTGAACCATTCAAGAACAACACCCAAAAGCCATAGTGCTCAAGTTTGTACAAAATAATTTGATGATCAATAGTATCAAGTGCCTTTGATAGTTCAAGAAATAAACCAAGTGTGGTTTCATTTCTTTTCTACAGAAGAATTTATTTTGTCTACAAGTTGCGCTATTGCCATACTAGCTGCGTTTTGTAAATATATCATGGGCATAAGTTGAAAGTATTTTAACTTGCTAGCGTCTTGTTAGCGTTTTCAGTAGGACAGCCAAAACGCGAGATCAAAGGATGTCGACAAAATTATTAAACATGAGGACTTTGCAGCGCTGAACTTCCTACTTTTGGGATCGAAAATGATGTTTTTTCCCACGATATTTTGAAATATTTTCTTTAAGCGATAACAACAAT
Source organism: Ophiothrix spiculata (assembly GCA_000969725.1). NCBI lineage: Eukaryota > Metazoa > Echinodermata > Ophiuroidea > Amphilepidida > Ophiotrichidae > Ophiothrix > Ophiothrix spiculata. Next base: position 42,627 of record JXSR01S012843.1, read on the forward strand.
TCTGTTTTTCGACATTGATTTCTAAAGTTATCACATTAAAGTTCAGGAAATACTCTTTCAAACCCATATTTTCTTTACAAATATCATTCAGTTGTAATTGTACAAGCTTCATCCAAAGTTTTTGTTGTAAAATTACGACTTGAAACTAAAAAATTTGCTTACATTTTTGTTCTTTGAATAGTAAAATATCCAACGCTCTACAATATTCAACATTATTTTAATTCGTCAGAACAGACTTTGATTTATATAAGCCGCCTAGTTCCAGAGATGGGTACCCACCAGGAAAGCATGAAATTAACAATAAATAACCATAACATTAGCCTTCGATTGACACATTTTACGGCCATTTTTACCTGTCTTTGAGAGGCAACCGCGTAATTTCAACTGTACGATGTGTAGAAAAAACCACGTGGAGTACCACAACGCGGAAGAATTTACGCGTTTACCATCCTAATTACGCAAACGCGATACCGCCCAAAATTAGGAAGTAGGCTGATAGGGTAAAAATAGCGACATGATATTTAAAAATTAAATAAATATCAACAAAATCCTTTCTTGTCAAATATCCAACGTGATTTTGGAAAAACTAATAAAAGCTGATTGTAGATCAGCAATAGATCTTTATATTTCCAGGAATTCAGAGATGGGCACCTCGTAATTTTGAAAATATAGATGAAACGCAGTTCGACTGGGTCGGATTTGAAGGTAATTCTGTAGCGTTTTCTTGCCGTAAATTTGGGACAAAAGTGTTATGATCAAGTATTAAAATATTTTCAATCTCAATGATTTGGAATAACCATATAATTTTAAGTATTTGCAACATAATTCCATTCAAAGCGTTTGTTTTCAAGAACGCAAATTCGAAAACGATTTTTTTGAAAAATATTGATCTTTTGGGGTTAGTTTTGCTTGCCAAAACTGCTGCGTAAGGCTACGCGGGACATCGCGTAATGTTTAATAATTTGACGCAAAAGGCGCTGGCTGTCCTACTGTCTACGTAGTATCTAAAATCAAACCAGACACTAGCTGCATCTTGTCCTCCCGATGTTCTATGCTATGCGTCTGACTAAGTCATGCGCATAACTAAGTTATAATGATAAACACAACATAACGCTACCTTTCCGCATAAAGCATCCTTATATAGACTCACCAGATATACACTGTATGCAGCGCCCAAGAAGGAGCATTCGCACAGGGGACCATCGGCTTAACACGACTCTCCGAACCACGGAGCAATTAGAGTAAAGTTTCTTGCTCAAGGAAACGAGGAGACGTAAACCGCCTGGTCCGGGGCTCGAACCTACAACCTCTGTATTACGAGACTCGTGCTCTAACCGCTCGGCCACACTCCCCTCTTAAGTTTTACTAATGAGGGTTTCGATCCACGGACCTTCCGCGTGCTAGGCGAAGGCCGTAACCATTCGGCCACAGACACTAGTTATATCACTCTATCTTTCGCTGTTTTGTGCTCTTTTGCACATATTGTATGGATCCAAGTTAGAACGAAGTCTGGATCTTTAACAGTCAATGATTCCTATTGCTGAAAACTCAATTTTAATAAAGATGACCTTTGGGATGAATACTGAGTAGTGACTTTAAGTTTTGGTTTAAGGCTTGGGTAGACCTTAAACATACACTGTTTTTTGTATTCTTACTCTTAAACTAATTGCATAAACCATATAAAAGTACATATACATTTTTTGAAGCGTTTTTAAACTGACTATGATTGTGATGTTAGTTTTTGACCAATATGTCTAGGAAGGGTTTTCCTTTTTTTTTTGAATTGTTTGCGATAGACACACAGGTATACAAGTTTTTATCTTGTAAGTCTATACACATTTGTTCACTCACTTGTAGCGACACGATTAATGGTGTGGTTAGGGTTGAAAAAAATTCAGTTGAGACTTAGGATGATCGACGCAATGAATTTTATCAATCAAGGATATTGAATAGGAAAAACAATCTAGTCTTAACATAAGTCGGGGATTTTGTTTTGTTAAGCCTAATTGTCTTGTGCTTGAACGTCTTCAGTTTATGTTTCTAGCATTAGATCAAGTATATCTGCTAAAATTCTTCATTTTTGCGGTGCATAAACATACCATAGATGACTATGTACGCAGTGTTTTAGAGGCAGTATCCTTGATCATGTTGATAAGTCCAAAGTCAAAAAAGTACGAGAGCGAACTTGTTTGGCATAACGTCATACTTTTCAATACTTATTAAATTAAAGAGACCACTTCAAAACCCAACCAGCGGTTGTCCGCAGACACTCGGTGGTTCTCGACTGTGTCGTGCACTGAATGCAGATCATTATTAATTGGTCGTCACATTGTTTTAAATGGTCGCAACATAGGGGCGATTGATTTAAAGAATCTAAAGCCGTTTGGATTTTTCAAAACGCCTCTTCAACATGTTCAATTGTAAAGTATTAAGGTTTTTAGAATTGCTATGTGAACCAAATTGTTTGTCAGTTCTGCCTTACATGATGGGGTGAAAAGGAAAGGATATCATTTTAAAGCTGTCTTGGAATATGAAGAATTTAAATATGTCATAAACACCGCTCATTTCAGAGTACATTTAGGTATAACTAGACCAGCTTTAACCGAAGCTAACTAACTCTGGGCATTGGGCGTACTTGAATATATATTTTACATAAACTGCACGATACCGAGGCAGTTCATTGAAGTACACATTTACGTAGTTTTTGAATAGATAACTTTTTAAAGTTAAAGTGCTTGATTTGATGTTTATCTTAAATCTTACGTAGGACATTGAAATTCTGACTCACACACATTTTAGACAATAGATAATATTGACCATGCTCGATGTGCTTTTCTATGAGCTACAATATCCTCGAACTTTTTCAATTTCATTTCAGAAGGAACGTCCGTGTAAGGGTATCTTGCAACGTTAATTTGGAAACAAGAGAAGGAAAGGGAATGTTTGAACAGATGATTACGCGAAGCCTGGTAACCCTGCTTAGCACACTGATTCTGCTCTATATAGCAGGTAAGAATTTGTGTCTTCTAAGAAGCGTAGACAAGCGGTTGGAAGAAGGCAGAAAATTAACGAAATAAAAGGAAAAAGAAATATTTATATGATTTTCGTCTGTTAAAAAGCCGTATTCTGAAGTTGAAAACGATATAAGAATAAGTAACCACCATATACACAAATTGAATGCATTTAACTCTAGTGCTACCACTTTGTATATATTTGAAGGTCTAAACGGTCTTGAAGAAAAAAAAGAAGAAAAATCATTATTCAGATTAATGAATGAATGAATCAAAACATTAATTTATTTTTTTACTTATTTATGTATTTCTTTGTAAATACAGGACTGTGTGAGACCAAAGTCTGCGTCATTAAGCGACAAAGGGATCCAACTCACGATTTCAAGTTCAGATGGGTTATCACTTATCTTAAAGAAAACTTGTGCGCGTGCACAAAGGTAGAACGTAACATTCCTACTTGTGGGGAACACTATGTGATACCCATGCCTGAAGCATTGGGTTATTTCTACACTGATGACCCAAATCCGTTGATCAACACAAACGACCCAGCTTTTTTGAGCTTTTTGTTAGGATGTCGAGAACACCCGGGTAAGTAGGTGACTTTAAAATATGAAATAACCATTGAAATAACAAATTAAACAAAACGATAAACAAACATTTTATTTGGAGAATGGTGTCAATGTCCAATAAGAAGTGATATATAGGTTGTTTGAAATAAAAAAGTGAGAAAAATAAGCAAACTGCATTAGATTCAGGTTTATAGTATTATTTCTGTTAACTTCTTAAATTATGATGTCATCACCGATTATCAGGTCCTGATTAGTATACTGTACATGACATCCCTTTCTCAATTATCTATAATGCTTCTGCTATAATGTTCTAATTATCTTTATACAGATAAAGAGCCGCCAATAATCACTTGTCCAACAGCCGTTAAAATCAACACAGATTCAGGAAAAGCCTACGCAAGAATAACCTACGATGTGGATGCTACCGATAACTATGGCTCTATTGCTCGGCTGTCTTGCAACCCGAAATCTCTGAGTCAGCTTAAAATAGGTCAAACTATCATCAAATGCGAAGCAGTGGATGAGATGGAAAATTCAGCGCAATGCTTATTTACAGTCCTTGTTCAAGGTAAAATCTTGACTTATTTGTTTATTAGATGGGTGAAAAATATTTCCTGAAGAGACAAGGCCTCTCGTCATGCTTAAACCTGGCCAAGAGTGTGTGAGATATGAATGTTAAAGACTTAGGCTAAAACTATTATCCATTGCATTTTTACTTTTCTTACTTGTTCACTTGTGTTTTCTGATAGATCAAAATATATTTTGAATGGGTATGACGTTCAGTTTAGGCCTCTGGTTTTGCATTTTGGCATAATGTAGTGCCTTATTACAGAAATCCAGAATTATGTCACAAAGATCGCACTGTTTAGTACTTAAGGTGGTTGTTGTCCTGTCCACAACGCTTGCTTTTCACAAGAAAATTTCTGTTGATTTTTCATACGTTCCTATGTCAATGGGATCTTCACTGATTTTGAAGTTCTGTAGAAATTTCATTATTATTTGTTTATTTAATTTATTTTTTCTTTTTTCTTGAAATAATTATAGTTATTTAGACGTTGAAGTACCTTTTATCACGTGTCAAACGAACCTTTGCGCAACCACAGATTTTGGAGCAGCCTATGCAACAAAATTAAACATTGTCGAATGACGTGCGATGCTACTGATAACTCTGCATAAATCATTACTGAGCATATTTAGAGAAATACACATCTGTCACTCATATTTTTGTAGTAACATTTATTCAATAATAGGATATCCACATCGCCTTGCTTGAATCCTCCCGTGCTCAGTCCCAATTGACCAAATGCTGCTGCTGAACTTGGACTTGTCATCAGTGACAGAGTATATACAAGACAGAGTATATAACATTTAATGCTGTCAAAAACCTCCACTAGAAGTGTATGGTACCACTGTCAATCAACCATGTATCAGACTTCAAATACATTGGCTCCATGTGTATGGACTCATCTATTTGTTTTTGTCTTATCATTATTCAGATACCGAGTCCCCAAATATCTTTTGCCCATTGACCTTAAACACCACCACAGATTCGGGAGAACCGTACGCAAGAGCTTCATATGATGTGAAGGTCACTGATAACTCTGGCAATACCCCTGACCTGACTTGCAGCAAAGACTCGGATAGCCCATTCCCGATAGGTCAAACCAACGTCATTTGCATCGCACTGGATGCATCGGGAAATTCAGCAGGATGCTTGTTTACTATTGATGTGACAGGTAAGGATGATAGATGCTAGAGACCGCTTTATATTAATATAAATATTTGATGAATTATGTTTGACCAATATTCTTTTCTTGTATGCATCTGTAACATGCTATCATTAACATGATGCTAAATTTGTATTTGATACCGATACTTATTGATCTGTTTAATGTTCTCAACTGGAATACTATGATATTAACACCCATCTGAGACCTCACGTCACCCTATTGTTTTTTCGCTCCATTATTTTGTACGAATGGAGCGTTAAACAATAACTCTCCATTCGTGAATTTACACGAATGGAGAGTTAGTAAGGAATGGAGTGTTAGCAAGTTAACAATGGTGTATAAAAGTGTGAAAAGCAAAAAAACATAATAATATGCAATCAATCAATGGACTGTGCTAAATTGGTAATTTGCATTATCAAACATGTCAACATGTCAAAACATGTCAAAATGGTACATATTATGGAACATAGTTCTATTTATTTTGTAGCTTTTTACTTTTCTAAATCTTTCCTGTATCTTAAAAAGTGTTCTGTCGCAAAGTCCCCCTTTTCGGGGTGAGTCAACACATTATACATTTAAGATAAATTTGCAACTTTTGGACCAAGTATACTTCAGGTCCCATCTGAAATGTTAGGGTTTAGGGTTAGTGTATGTTTAGGGACAGGGTCAGGTCATGGTTGGTGAGTTAGGGTCAAATCATTGTTAAGATAGTTAGGGTCGGGTCATGGTGAGGGTCAAGTTTTGGATGGGACCTAAAATATATTTTTCGACATTTTTTAAAAATAGTTTGAAGTTCTTACCAGCTGTCTTGCATTTTATTACATGTAAAACATGATGATAGAGTATTATAGGCCTATCATGTAGTAACGTTTTTGTAGGCTTAGTATACAATTTTATTTTATTTTAATGATTAATTTTTATTTATATACTTGCACCTTTTTGTGCATTATAAGTTAAATTTAATAATTTTTCATGTTGTATTTAGGGGTTAGTATGATATAGCAACGTTGTGTTTTATATGAATCATGCTATCATGGATAATTTTGTATTTTTCATTTATGTGTGCAGCTTTTATGATAGATGTATAGTGAATATGTATGTACAATCTGGACTTTTCCCCATTATTCAGTATTTTTTATATTTTTTAAATAGATTTTCTTTAACTCTTCTTTAACTGAAGGGATATTACGCGGTGTTTTTGTACAGCGCACAGTGCAGTAGCATAGATATTCCTTAACGCATGTGTAGACCTAATGCTTTAATATGTTATCCAATTTTACGTCAATGTTATTTACCCCTATCGATTGGATTTACCTTAAAATCATCCATTATGGATTTAGGGACCGTTCACAAACACTTCTAAGGGGGGGGGGGGGGGTAGGCTGATGCCAAAGGGGGGTGTTTGTGAACGGTCTCTTATTGCCGTATGTTTGGGTTTTCTTTAAGATTTTCTATGTTCGTTTTCCCATATCTTTCTTTTCTTATGCAATATGTTTTTTTTTTCGAATGGGAAAATGTTTTACTATCCATATTTATCAAAGAATTGAAATGTCTTCAATACATTCAGGCCTAATTTTGATGAGTGGAAATCAGGCTAGCTATCCTGGCTGGCTGATCAAACTACTTAAACTTACCCGTTTCAGTGTTACAGGGATGGCTACAAAGCATCAATGATATCTTTTGATTGGTATATGTAAAAGACTGTTCCAATTATTAAATAAATCCAATGGTATATATTATATTCCACATGATGAGTATATGGTAAATAAATCCAGTTGTAACTTTTTAAAACACTGCTCCAATAATAAATATAGTCCATTAACACCCATCTGAGACCTCACCCTATTGTTTTTTCGCTCCATTATTTTGTACGAATGGAGCGTTAAACAATAACTCTCCATTCGTGAGTTTACACGAATGGAGAGTTATTAACGAATGGAGAGTTGTTATAAACAAGTTAACAATTGTGTATAAAAGTGTCAAAAGCCAAAACACAATATGCAATCAATCAATTGACTCGGCTAAATCATGAATTTGCATTATCAAACATGTTAATAAGCGATATTTCAGCGAGCTGATTTCTGGCTGAGACGTATTTATATTAATATAAATATTTGATGAACAGTTTTGACCAATATTCTTTTCATATGTGCATCCATAACATGCTTTTCATTTTTTAACAATGCGCCAAATTCTTTGCATTTGATACGACACTTGATTTATTGAATGTGTTCAATTGGAATATGAATATATGATGATGATATATAGGGCGATTCTTCAGAAAGTGGTCCTAAATGTGGCAAAAAAGAACCCAACAACAACAACGGGTGATTTTTATGATTATGTTTTGTTTTCAACAATAACCAAACATTCAATAGAAGCCTTAATTCCTTTCTAATATACGCTCATTCTCCTATATAGAGCGTGCAACGTTTGTCTCGACTGCTAATAACTCATGGAAAACATACAAAATCATTAACTCTTATGGTTTCTGAAGAAGAAACAGTGTTTAAAAATACTTGATTTTTGTTAACCATTGTATTTCCTATTGTTTAAGATTACGTATCTATCGCTACGTATCTGTTTGAATCTTTTTTTTAATACTCATTTTTGAGAAAAATTCTTTTCTTACAAATTTGATTTTTACACTAAATTAGGGGCTCTACACATACTACACTGTGGTGTAGTATTTCGCTCATAGTGTACCGCGTTTTGTGAGAAGGCAGCAGAATGTATATTACGTATCTGTTTCGACGTCACCGTCACATGTTTTTTTTTTATATTAATGTCCTTGTAAATCGTTACTGTAAATGTATAATTCTATATAACAAATATGTTATGCAACACTCGAGTTTACTTGATAAACCTAATGAGGAATCATCCATCAACAAATTTTTGTTGACACTTTGTTATTGATTTTAGAAATGATTACGTATCTATTTGCAATATTGGGGACATGCTTTTAAAAAGCTCTTATGCCATATCAAATACTTAAAATAATTAAACTTTATATGTCATTATCAAGACCTATTACGGGCTTTTATATAGTGTGCGTGTGCATTATGATTGATATGCTCGAATATTTTATGAATGGGGCACATGAAACAGAAACAGTATGACTGGAGACATGGGGAAAAGCAAAGATTTTGCATTTTCAGATTTATCGTTATCTACTTTCCTGGCATACTAATATGTTGAGCTTCACACTTGTTACTAATGTGACTCAAATGTATTAACTAAACCACTCAAATCATTTGTAATAGGCTTAACAACGTTAAACAAGTAACATGAACATGAGCGACACCAAAACGGCAAAGTTGCACTATAGGCCCTATGTGTTTTCAATTTGTTATGAAGACATTAAAATATATGAATAAATTATACCTAAATTCGGTCTTTTTACCCAATTTTGAAGCCTTTCTAATTACCTACACGAATCTTGTTTGTTTCACACTAACTAAACAATAATCACGGATTTTTACAGAGTGTGTCTTTCTAGTGCATTATTCAGTGGCGTAGCTAGGGGGTTCAAGGGGGCACGTACCCCGGGCGCCACCTGCAGGGGGGGGGGGCGCTGAAATGACAGAAAGGAAAAGAAGAGAAGAGAAGAAAAAAAGGGAAAAGATGGGAGAAAAAAGGAGAAAAGAAAAATTAAAAATATTGTTGATAGTAATTAACATATAGACCTTAGTTAAATATAATAATATTTTACTTACATTTTAACCCATGAAATGCCTTCTCCTGAGGTGCAAAATGTGCAGAAGCTCTCTGCCTTCGGGTCGTTTCCCTGATCTTCCCTTCCACGGACCCAGCAATAAGCCCGTGGTCCTAAGGCGGGCCCCTGGACCCCACCCGTTAGTGCTCACGCTTACGCGTTCGGGTGGGGGGTGGGGGAGGGGGCGATATTTTAGTTTTTTGCCCCTGGCGACACATCCACTAGCTACGCCGCTGACATAATTAAAAATAAAATCCATTCCAAAGCCTCAAATTTGTTCGAAACTCTGTTCTTTAAGCCCCCCTTTTCCAAAAAAGTTTTAAAGCCCGGGAAGTGCAATTATTTACGGTTAATTGATCAAATTTTGCTATCATACACTATAATAGTATTCAGTAACTTCAACATCGATTTTCGGATATTTATTATTACCAGATGTTCTTTAGAATGTCTTGCATTTTCATCTGTTAATGAAGAATGGGGAAGAAAGAGTGACATATTATACAGTATATCATTTGAAAGCTGAAATGATTGAGAATGAGAATATGCCATAAACTCAAATGTGAAATCCGCGACTTTCCGCTCATTTTGCTAGAGCACCCTCATATAGTTCTCATTATTACATTCTTTTTTGAAAAATTAATTGATTGGTTTCAGCTTTTACAATGAACATTTAGATGATTCTAAGGAAAACATCCTAAAGGCATACCGAAAACATCGACTGTTGCACTTATTTTTAATATCTTTGTCATTGAAAATCCTATACTACACATGTCTATTTCTCATTTATAGATGTAGAAATTCCAACCATCACCTGCCCAGGAAATATATACACCGAGACTGATACTAGGGTATTTTATAATATCAATGCGATGGACAACTCTGACAAGGAACCTGCTATATCTTGCAGCAAAGACTCGGGGACTGATTTCCAGATTGGTCAAACAAAGGTGACATGCGCAGCAGAGGATGAGGGTGGAAATTTAGCAGAATGCGAGTTCACCGTTGAAGTCAAAGGTAAAGTCAACGGTCTCCTTAATCACGATCGGGGGACTGCCTTATTATATGAAATGTAGCTGTAGAGCCACATTTGTCGAAGCTATAAACAATAATCTATAAATTTAATCCCATAATAATATGCAAAACTTGAATTGTCATTTTGCCAATTATAACGTCGGTTGAATATTCACTGTTCTATTTGACATTCGTAACTTTTCGAAAATGTTAGTAAAGCAATAAGATGTTGAGTTCTTCAAATTACAGGTTACATAACATAAGAGACCAAACACATTGATTTCGGTCTCTATTGATAATGAAAATTAAGTGTTTTACGTGTGCTATTTATACTTCATGATTTAGAAAGGCAACACGACATGTAGTCAGTAAATCAGTGTGTGACGTATTGCTGTATATAACAAATAATCACTTTGAGATCAGAAGGCCTAATTTTAAACTGCAATAAAAAGAGTCAATTACATTAAAAGAGCTTGGTCCGATTTTTCAAAATTTGGTTTTTAATGTCATGTGAAAGAAAACCACTTAAGAGATTTAAGTTTCAAATTTCAACTGTATCGGTCAAACCGTTTTGATTTTATAGGCAATTTTGTATTTCAGAGCCGCCTCTACGTTACTGTGTAAGATTAATTATGGTTACCATAATTAGACACATTTTCATATATATCTCCAAAACGTCACATAACTGTGCCGTGAAATTTCACATGGGTTATGAGAAAAATATGAGCAACATTTTGGTACCAAAATCTCAAAAAGTTTGAAAAAAAGTTGAGGCAATCGGACCATGCTCCTTTAAATATTTTCATTTGAAATTAAACAAAATTAAAATATGTAAA
>JXSR01S012847.1:1111-11478 GCA_000969725.1 Ophiothrix spiculata
GCATAGATAACTACACCAACAGGAAAACAATATCTATGCAATGTTTCACATGCATAGATAACAGATAGTAAAGTTGTGATTTATTTCGCTTTTATGAGAAGATAGCACCGGAATAATATGATGTATAAGATGATTTAAATTTATAAAAGAAAATAATTTTCCATATACAGTTCGATATGATTTTAGAAAGCAAATGATTCTATTTCTTTTTCAAAGCTACACAAATATTCCGCAAAATCACGTGACATATACAAACATTGACATTAGAGCGCAACGCAATAATGTTTTAATAACATAACTTGCATCATAAAAACATGTATTAAGAAGGTATGCAATTAAGCGAAAAGAGAGTTATTAAATTCGTCTTATAACTAAAGATTAAAATGCATATTGCGATCAATATGACTTTCCATTGCAATAGCTCATGCAATAACATTTCTTAGCGGGATTAAAATAAGTTCACAAACTTTTGTATAGAACGAGTCTCTAGGATTGATTTTAAAAAGCATTTGTAAATTAAGAACATACAGTATATATAGCGTATAAGAGTAATTCCATTTTAAGCAGGTACCTAACATATATTTTAGTATACGGTATAATCATATTTTATTCAGTTAAATGAATGTGCATCTGATCTAGAGCGATCGAGTTCTGTGATAAAATCTATGATTTTGTTTTTGAAATATGTGTATCTGTTAGGTAAAACTCTTACAAAAAAGGCATTAAACAATTTTGTGTTATACGACATCAAACAAAGCTGTGTTTAATATCCCAATTAGGAAGAGATGTATATGAGCGAATTTAACAATTAGATTGTGAACTTTGCATTGAGGTATGTAACGAAGCACGTTGCATGCGTTATCACGTAATATTATTACTATTTATGACAAAAAGATTGTAATTAAAATACGGTATAAGCTACTGTAGAATGAATGAATATTATTGTCTTTTTATCTCCACAATTAAAAAAAAATAATATCAAGACCACTTCAATACAATAAATAGAGTTTGTTTCTTCTTCTTCAGCATTTGTTGTAGTTTCACTGCATGGATATTAAATATCATCTTCTACTTTTATTCAAATTTGTTAAAAACATATTCTCCATGTAAGTTGTAAGGTGTATTTGACCATGTTGACTAGAATATAATTTGAATTCAATGAGATCCTATCTCTGAAAAATTGGTCCATGGAGAATGCTAAGTTTAAGAATTTACATTAATTAATTACAATATTAGCATCATCATTATAGATCATGCAATATACGAAGCATTCATTTAAAGACGTCAAACTGAGACTGTTAATTGTGAAAAATAATTGGAACATGTAATACTAGTATTCTGATTTATAATAAAATGACACAGGTTATACAATTAAGATATGCACTTTAAAATCTAACACCAAGAAAAAGTTGCACATCAATACTTCTCTAAATATCATGGGTCCAAACGAGATTCATGTAATTTAACGCCGACTAAAAGAGTTCAGATGGGATGTCACCACTGCAAGATCTAATTTTACTCCCGACAATGGGTGTAATGTCTTTAACCATTGAGTGACCAAGGTATTTCCCACCCGATGGTGCCCAAGGGGTGGGATGGGGGGGGTCCCAGGGACCCCTTTAAAAAACACCCTTCCGGTATGAATTTTACGTTGAAAGTCTGGTCAATGATAAAGTAAGTAATAAGGACCAAAATAAAGAAAAAAATGAAAATCGGATGAACTGAGGGACCTGCTGTGTTAAGTTTGACAATTACATGGAGCGGCGATGTCAATTTTTTTCGCGTTTTCACGCGCGAAAACCTGTGGTAGGGCCCCTAGGAACCACCCCCTCCCCCTTGGTCACTTAAGGGTTAAAATGACACAGTTTGTTGATTATTACATCTTCAGGCAGTATGAACCCACCTCAGTAATGCCCTCTTTATATACGTACTTTGAAGTGTCTTAAAATCAATAAAAATTTGTAAAGGAAAATAATATTCAGATTACAACCCAATTCAAAGATGCTTAAAACAAATCAACCTTTACAGAAGAACCATCAGAGAATCTCTTAGTTAATGAAGGTTTTTAGTTTTCAGGAAAATCAGTAACTTTGCTAAAGTTAATTACCATATTAACCTTTTCTCAGAATCAAATAAACTTTGTAAGAAACTTAAAACATCATTTTCAAATAAAATTGACTCTTTTCAGCAGTTAGAGCTGATAAGTGACGTTCATCAATGTTAACTCGCTCTAATACAAAGTAATTCGTGAGATCTTTATCAACCATTTTGTCATATTACAAATCATCATGTTTTCCGCCCTTTTGGCAAGGTCATGAATCATACTTAACCGAATATAGTCAAAGAGCTTCTTCAAGCCTCTGAAGAGTGAAAGAGCAAAATGCGATGTCTTAAAATACTAGTTTACATCATGCTAAAATAAATACAGAAAAGCCATTTCATTGATGCTTAAAAGCATGTTTCATTTGCAAAGTCGGGTAATTTTGGTTGCAAGCGTTTTAATACCACATTACTGATGATACATTATTTTAGAACGTGATTTTTAATTTACCATTACAAATACTCTGTTACTAAATTATTATCTTATAATACCATTGATTAAGAATGTGTATATTCAGAAGTTTATTAACTAAGACGAATTCACATAATTTGGTTACAATTGAATTCTGTAAATAGCCCATGAGGATAAACGTTGTGTGCAGAACACTTAATTTTAAAGACCGATTTCAGAAAGTACCGGAATGGAATAGTTCAATCTATCCTTGAGCAACGGAGCTTTTAACCAAAGTGATCTTGAAACATTATGCATTATGCAATAAAAAGAACAAGGAAAGAGAGTGACACCAAAATGTGATAACCATGTGATCTATTTGTGACTGTCTACAAATCTGAATAATTTAAAGTAAAAGTTCATTGATGGACAGAATAAAGAGGTTGATATTCTACTCTTGAATCTTTATCAAATTTCCATGAGATCTAAGAGTGTACTTTCCCCTGGACAGGGCGGATTCTACCCGAGGATTCTAACAATACATGCCCGCTTGGTTTATGACCGGTGCAGTGGAGTAAATTGGACAATTCGTGCAGAATTCTGTGTACACTGTTGCCCAAGAAGTTGGAATAAAATATTTGTACCACTTTTTTTTAATGTAAATGTCAATTTATGAGGACAATTTCTGGAAACCTACGATGCTTGATAGGTAATCAAGTAAAGTGTGAAATTGAGCTCCGAGTGTGATAAATTTTCTCATGTACTGGTAGGGGGTAACAACACAAATGGGTAAAAAACGTTATTTTTTTGTCACATTTGATTTGAAAATACCTAGGTCAAGGTCACTTCACTACTCAAGCTGAGTGGTCATATGGAATATTTATCTGTAATAAGGGAATGCTTGGAAGCAAAACCTAAAGTTTAATCCAGGTGCATTCGTATCTACATGTTAACATTGTGTGTATGTCTAAGAAATTAGTTTAACCAATGTCTGGGTTCCAGTTATCGACAACTAACTCTCTTGTCATGAAGAACTGAATTGTGTGCAGAATATAATTAATGTGTCGATGTAAAGTATGTTGCTTACAGGTGTATATCTAGGTGTGTTTTTGTGATGGGTGTTGATTGGGTGGCTGATCCGCTGACAGTTAATACAGATGCTGGTGGAGAGGGAGTTCCTTCGGGCCAAAACATTCGACCCATCACAACACCAAAATGTACAAGCACACAAAATAGCGACATGTGTACATGATGAAGTGAGGAGTTCACAGAAAATGGAAAGACTGATAGCCAAGAAAAAAAAAGTCATACATATTTATACTAAAGATGTACAACATAATATCGAAACGTTTTCTCAAAACTACTTTCTAAAGATTTCTAAACTACATTCTAAAGATTGAAAGAATAAAGGAAAAACCAATAACTGGTCCCTTGTTGAAATTTTATGAGTATGGATTGCCTAGATTTACGACTTGCCTGGAAATTCATTGGAGATTGATTGCAAGAGATTCCTGAAAAGACATGTTACAATCGCAGGATAAACTTTGGAGAAATACAGTATAATCAGACGCTCAATTACTACTGACACAGACATTCAATCCTCTAACGGTTAAAGCATGAGAAAACGATCGGCAAAAACTGAGTCATTTTGTTTGTGAAGATCTTATAAACGCTTATACTTGATTATAACTTGTTGCCTTTATCCTGAGTAAACGGATTTCCACTAGTCTTTTTAATTCATTACCGTTTTTATCAAAATATGATAAGTTGGTATCCATTGGAATAAGAAATTAAAGTACATAATAGAAGTCCTGAATGTGATGTTTAATACCGTAAATATGGCGGATTGTTCAAATGCATTCAATAGAAGTGTAAATTGCCAAACACTCCAGATTGCCCCATCCATAAAAAGGCACTATTATCGGTAGTGTGGATAAAGGAGGAAAAACAGATAGAATACACAGCAATCTTTTTGAAAGGATGTAAAATATGAGGCTCGACTTACTCAATTAAATTTACTCTGAAATAAAAAAAAAAAACATCGAAGCAGAAAAAAAATCTGGGCAAGCTTTCAAAAAGAAAAACCTTCCAACAACTTGTAAAAAAATAAACACAGTAGTAGAAACGAACACAAATTACATAAGAAATTATTTCACATATTCATACATTCAAGCTTTGTACAAACTAAAACTTATGTTATTCTATTTGACAGAACATTTAACAAAATAATCAATAAATGTAATATAATTTAAAGATAAATTTCAGGTTTACTAAAATGCATTTATGAACCTTTTGCTCACAGATCATTCATGGCTAGTTGAATGCAGTTATTCTCGTCTCGCATTGATCTATTTTGATACCAAAATTTAACTCTTTGCCTTTGCTTCAGATACTGCACGAACTAATGGTGTTCAATTTTCACATTCACCAGATACATGTTCTAACTACATACTTTACTATTTCATTTTATATATGGCCTTTTGTCAGTAGATGAGGTATGTATAAGGGTGGAGGCGTTACAGTTTTAGGTAAAAATCAGGAGTATTTATACCATAATTTCAGATAGGAGTGGTCAATTGATTTGGTTTATGGACCATAACCTTGACAATTTATCCGGCTATAAGTCCCCATTCTTTCATATTCAATTATTTTTTACTTTTTGAAATAATTGCATTCAAATGGCGCTGTGTGGGGGTGCGAGGATCATATGGTTGTAGCAGGTATGTATGCATAATGCATACATACTTGCTACAACCATTGCATCAATGAGGCAACTATACGGTGCATTATAAGTATTGGCTATTACCTGTCGTTGTGCCTACTGAAGGGTTATTGTTTATGAACAAATGATAAATCAGTGATTATGAAAAGAAATTGTGGATGATTATGAAAAGAAATTTTGGATAAAGACATATAAATTGGTATTTGTAGTAATGGATTCCAATTGACTTTTAAATAATATTTGATCACACTATAGCTCAGTACAGAAGCAAATTCCTTCATTACAAGTTTGGTTTATTTAAAAGTATATAGCACCCCCTTCATATATCGAGGGGTCAGATTATTGAATTACATACAGTTATAAAGATATGATGAAATCAATTATGGTACCATTTTTGCATGAAATTCTATACTTACACCCTATATGACATTTGTTCCACCCTGTATATCCACTTTTTTGTGGTTTGTTGACAATCCTTATAATCATAGCTTTACAATGATATATAATTTACTGGGACTTTAACACAGGAAAATAATTGCTACGCGTTAAAAAGAAAAGACATGCAAATTCCATTCTACATCAGTGTGTAACGCAGATTCGTCCTACCTCATAACACAACGCCATATACAGTAACTATATTGATCGATCAATAAAAATCATTTTTGGATGACATTGTTCACACATTTCAGTTAGAACATTGTGTGTGTCGATGTCTTCAAATATTAATGCCTACACAATACACAAACGCATCGAATTTCAATTGACTCAATTCTATGTGTCTTCTTATTTTGATTGAAGCTTCATCGATTGTTCTATTTGTGATTTTTGAAGAAATAAACCTTACCCTATTTCTCTTCCAATAGTTCACCTTTCACATATTTTCAATGTTAACCCAGTGACACTTTTTGTTTCTGCCTAATTTAAAGAGAATAGCTTGGAATTGATAATAATCTTCTTTGAATCCTTTCTTTTCTAAGATTTTTTTTAATAATCGTCTTACATTGTGGCTATAATAATTTTCAAGAAATATCTCGATATCTTTATAGTCACTCACTATTAATTCCCCTCAAGCAATCACCCTTTTTATTTCTTGTTAAGTCTGACCTATCTTGTAATTTAAACAAAGAAAACGATAGCTATAATTAACCTCCGTAATGTCATTTGCTAACGGTCTCTCTACAGGAATTTGATAAATAATTCGATACCAGTTTCGGATGACGTAAAACATAAAGGTAAAGATGCCACTTAACGTCAATCTTTAATCCCATAAAACAAGAGGAATTAATAACCATCTGCCGTACTACATATTGCTGCGGCATTCGATCGTTTCCTTACGAAACAAGGTTGAACACGTCTTAGATGACATAAATATTTTAAGTCAACAAGAAATGTTTTACATCAAAGTGTGTTCTTCAAATATTAATAGATGTGTGCCATTTGGAAAATCTGGATGCCTAATAATAGATACTTGGTTTTGTGTAAAAGTAGATTGATTAAAGTTGGTGCAATTCTTACATTTGAAAGATTGTGTTTAGGTGAATCCTTAATCCATTTAGCGTATTAATTATTAATATTATTCAAAGAAACTACCGTTAAACAAGAAAAAACATGTGCTTGTGATATTTTTACACTAGAAATCTCTTTGGTTCAATCTTTCTCATGATTTTTCACAATTTGTGATAACTATATTAGGCCTCACCTATATAACATAAAGATTAGGTGTTTTTGTGGCGGGGGGGGGGGGGGGCTAGATAAACATATATTAATTGCGAATATAGAAAAAATAGTTGAGACTCACTTCAACAAAATCAGTGGAAGTATGCAAATTTTAATCTTAGATTTCTTTACATATTTGAATTCTCCATATCCTTAGCTTTTAAAACACATCTTGTGAGTTCAAGAAAATTCAATCTGCAATGGCTGTCATATGTTATATCTATTTAACACCTTTTCACAGATGCAAAAAAAACCCCTCAAATTTCTTTCCCATAAGTCCTTCTGGTTCTTCAGGTGACACACCTGAAGAACAACTTCAAGAGCGACTAACCCTAGACTGGACATTCTGCAGTGTGAAATAGAGCTACTGCACTCACGTAACGAAATGATATCCAATATGTCGTACTTCTTTTTCGCATTGACATTGGTAGGGACAAACAAAGATAGTTCAAGGAAAAGGGATTATTAAAACGAAATTATTATATTTTCCTGTTTAAACGAGCTCATATATTCTACCAATCGAAATGACAAAATGACGTCAACCATTGGGTAAAGAGTATGATATCAATATTTGATCGGTATCAAACAATGGGGATTAGCTAGCACCTGCAAACTAGGCAGAACAAGCCACGTCTGCTATGAATATTGCAAAGCAGTCTGACTTAAATTACATCAGAACAAATTACATCAGGGCGAATCTGAGTCAATGCATGCCATTAAGATTTAACTTGATGCCACGATGTCATTGTTTAAAGTAAAAGAATATTAGTAATTTACTTGTTGTTTCTCGCGTCGTGAATATATCAGGACCTATATTCATTAAACACTGCTTACTCTTGTTGGTAACTAACCTATTGTCAAATTCAAACTATATAGATGTAAATACTGTAAAGATTTGAGACTTATGATTATCTTACAACCAGACTGATTTGTGATTAATTTTGTGACCCGAAATTGCAGCCAATCAAAATTAGGCTTTGAGAAGATTAATGTTGACTATTGTGCAGGTACCTGGTTATGAACACAAACCAAACAGATAAAAGTTGTGTTTTTTCCCGGTTTTATGAGACGATAACACCGGAATAATATGATGTATGATATGATTTATCTTTATAAAAGCAATATTTTTCCATATAGAGTTCGATATGATTTCAGAAAGCAAATGATTCTATTTCTTTTTCAAAGCTACAAAAATATTCCGCAAAGTCACGTGACATATACAAACATTGACATTAGAGCGCAACGCAATAATGTTTTAATAACATAACTTGCATCATAAAAACATGTATTAAGAAGGTATGCAATTAAGCGAAAAGAGAGTTATTATATTCGTCTTATAACTAAAGATTAAAATGCATATTGCGATCAATATGACTTTCCATTGCAATAGCTCATGCAATAACATTTCGTAGCGGGATTAAAATAAGTTCACAAACTTTTGTTGAGAACGTGTCTCTAGGATTGATTTTAAAAAGCATTTATAAATCTAGAACATACACTATATATAGCGTAACTAGAATAGTGAGATGCCTGTTTTGTAAGAGTTTCACCTAACAGATATTCATCTTTCATAAAAATCATAGATTTTATTACTGAACTCGATCAGATGCACATTTATTGAACTGAATAAAATATGATTATATACTAAAATTGTATACGTCAGATACCTGCTGAAAATGAAATTACTCTTATTATTCTCAAAAATAATAGCACTTTGAAATAAGTAAGATGTAACAAATATACAGAAAATAATAATAAACAAAATACAGTGGTTTTATAATAATTAATGAAATTCTTTTTTAAGGTAATAAAACTCAAGATATGAGAAAAAATATTGATAATAACATTATATTAAAGGAATACTATAAAGTGTTAAAATGAAGCGCCCACTATCACCAATGACTTTTGATTTTTTTAGCCTATTGAGTTTGTTTTTGGTAGATATTAATACCCTCCAAACTATTTTGCTTAGATATGTTTCCTTTTTCTGTTATGGCCATTTGTTGAATTAAAACCGGGATCCCGAATTTAATTCCAGCTAGGTGTACATGTATTAGTATAGGAAAACACACATGTGCGTTTCATCTATATTTCTGGGATAAAACAAGTTTTTGACAAAATACACTTATAAACACTTTCCTTCATTTAAGACTGTTTTTACTAAAAAACCGTTTCTGGTCAAAATCTTATACATGTAGTATTGCTTTAAGATTAAGATATTATCTGTGGAAGGTTGAAATAGTCAAGATCATTCATAGCATTAGATGAATAGTAATGAGAATACTTGCGATTCAAAGATTCAAAGGAGCTCAAAGACAAGGGACCGTTCTTTACCCGGACGCTCAATCAGCGTGTTATATCTCACGATATGTTTCAACCACCTAATGTACTCGGCCATATACTCTTCAAATACTTTTACTGAATTAGGTAAACAGGAATGTATTGGTATTAAGCCTAGTCGGATATTAAACCATTGATACGGGAAAACTTCTGAAAACCTGGGATGCCTGACCCGGGGGTCAGACATCAAATTCAAATGTCGGGTGTTAAAAACTGTAACAAATGTTAAGTATTTGTCGTACTACAAATTTATAGGATAAATATGAGGAATGATTAATTTTTTCTAAAACTTTGAAGTAGTAGCTTTCTTATATTATAAACAGCATGCAATGAGAATGTATCTTGAGTCTCAAAATATGCTATTGAAACCTCACAGAACACTATCGTCTGGTGTTCGCAAAATTTGCAGTGTATACTGAGTGATGAAGGGGATAATTGTGCAGTTCGAAGGTGGTAGTTTTGACATTGTTATGTAAGAATGTTGACTTTTGATCCTTATATTTGTTAATTTGAATGTTTAGAAAATACCATAATAATACTGATAATAGCATCATCATCGCAAGTTTGTTCTGCTAAGTTATCTCATTTTGCTGTTCAAGGACACATCGTGCATTATTACATTGAGGATGAGATGTGAAATCAGCAATAAGAGAGCTGATGGGAAGCAGTCTATCTTAGTATTCTATCAGCAATAACATGAAGCAAGTAAATATACTCATATGCTGAGGAGATATTAAGAGGCAAGTGGCCATTAATCCTGTTATATTGGTGTTATAAGAACTTTTATATTATATATAACGACACGACATCAAACAATTTTGTGTTATACGACATCAAACAAAGCTGTGTTTAATATCCCAATTAGGAAGATATGTATATGAGATAATCTAACAATTAGAATGTTGAATTTTTGCATTGAGATATGTTACGAAGCACGCAATATTATTATTATTTAAAACAAAACAATGTAATTAAAATCTAAGTTACTGTAGAATGTCTGAACATTTGACAACAGTAATCAGTCTTGTATTTCTATCTCCACAATTAAATTAATCAAGACTCCTCAATACAATAGAGTTTTTTTCTTCAGCATTTGTT
>JXSR01S012847.1:67454-77572 GCA_000969725.1 Ophiothrix spiculata
AAATATCACTTAATGTTAGGTACAAGTCAGGTAAGATTGGATTGGATTGATTGTCCTCCAGTTGATTGCAGAATTCTCTTCATTTCAAGTTTGCATTTCTTTAGCTGGAAGTCTAAACTTACAAATCGGACCAAAGTATATTTAAAGGGCTTTCTTAAATTCTTCATATCTTTGGACTAGAGTGGTAAAATGAAACGGGACAAAAAGCATGTTGTAGAGTAATTACTCCACTTTTGAAAAACATATATTACTATGATTAATCTTTTGGCAACTATTTTTAAATATTTTTTATTTGTTCGTTGCATTAATATTGGGACAAGCTGTAATAGAAGTGGTCATAGCTAACGATGGGTTTTGGTCTTACGATGGGTTAACGATGCATTTTATCGTTACTGAAATCGACCCAAGTAACTTACTCTGTTCCCGTTACGTTTTGATACTTAGGTGCATGTGTTTAAGCCTTCCAGATTAATATACCTTTCGGTTTAAGTTGGAAGATTCTTCGCCGATTGTAAATAATCGAAATGTAATATTTTGCTTGCTAAGGAAAGGCATAAAGCTACAGTATTTCACTTGATTACAGTTAAATAATACTGAAATGATGACGGAAATTTCAAAGGTTACCTTTAGAAATGGTTACTCAAAATCAGTTCTGATCAAAATTTTATAGTATTGCTTTAACTGAAATCAAAAAATACAATTATATTATGAATAAAATGACACTTATATCTGGAGGTAAATAATCTCATTCTAAGAGCATTAATCTTCCATAGTACTTTTGAATGGTTAAAACTTACAACATAGCAGAAAATCTACAAAATGCTGATTTCCGTAAATTTGCTCACAGCTTCCTCATCTACCCAAAAGTAATTACACCAAAACTCAATTTGTCTCTTTCATGTTAATATACATGTATAGATGCTATTGTAAATATGTAATCTCTATTGGGTTGTAAACGATTGCAATATTGTAGCACACTATTATTAACTACCTCAAAGTTATCTTATTATTTTAATTGTGAAAATATCTTTACTTCACACATTATTACATGTATATTTTCTTGTCTATATATAAATTGTACTTTAAAGCTAGAACTGAATGCAAAAATATAAATACGTTCCATCAGATTAGAATAATTTATGCGTTTATTTAGTCTGTACATTAGAGTTGTTTATTGAGGTTGTGCATAAGAGTTTGCCACAGTGTAACTCAAAGAAACAAGTATTTAAGCTGGTAATAACCTTAAATGAAAGCAAATATTATCCATATAATATTTCCACATTTCATAGCAATCATAGGATCCCGAATTTAATTCAACAAATGGCCATAAAAGAAAAAGTAAGCAAATTTAAGCCAAATCATTTGGAGGGTATTAATAGCTACCAAAACAAACCCAATTAGCTAAACAAGTCAAAAGTCATGGGTGACAGGGGGCGCCTCATTTTAACACTTTATAGTATTGCTTTAATGCATACATTAAAAGTATAAATACTACTGAAAAGACGAAGGAAGAAATAAGCAAGTAAAAGCAAAGTAAACAACAAGTCGAAAAGTGCAGAAAACGAAAACAGAATGCTTGTAATGACATCTGTGGAAAACGGTGTGACATGTAAGATACATGTATTTCCTACGGCGTGCTAATTAGGAGGTATTTGAATTGGCTTCTGTTATGCATAATGATTGTATAAAAACGTAGCCTGCCGCATCATGATATTCTGAGGAACTGGTTTAGATCTTGTCTTTTGTGGTTTAAGTTTTATCATCTGAAGATTGCCCTACTTTTTATTTTGCTATGTGGATGAATTCACTAACTATTTTGGAAAACCCAAGTCTTAAAAACATTCAACCCAGTTCAGTAAACAACAAAATGTTTGAAACCTCCATTTCAAATTAAGGGGGAAAGCACCTTACTAAATTTTACGTTTTTGCAAGTTTATTTTGTGCCATAACATTTTAACAAAGTGCTTAAAGTTAATAAAAGTATATATTTCCAGAAAGGAATTTCCACAAGGAACATCATTTTGACCAAAAATCACATTTTTGAGAAAATCACAAAAAACACATTTGTGGGCCATTTGAGCTTCAAAACAAGCTAAAAATAACAATTAAAAAATACTTCTGAATAGGAATTTTAATTTAAAACACCCATTCAGATGTTGTGTCATTTTTATTTTTGAGGATTTTGACCATTTTTTTTAAATTTCGTGTCAAATAAGGTTAAAAAAATGACCAAAAATGAAAAAAGGGAATTTTTGACCTTATTTACAATTACTTTAATCAGTCAAGTTGTAAAGAAACCATGACTTGCAGGAGCTTGACACCAATTAATTTCCTAAAATGAACAATTTGATGTATATGCAGTACTTGATATTTTTTCACTCTAATTTGACCAGATACAACTTATCAGGCAGAAAAGCGCTCTTTTTGGAAACAAAACAATAGATTAAATTATTGAGTGATGCCCTACTTAATATGATGATGGTTGTATTAGCGGGACCATTTTTGTCAAATGTTTAAATAGTAGTTTCTCAACCAGTCTACAATATGATTTGGCTTTTACTGCCAAAAATAATAATAACCAGGCAGTATACACGTTGTTTTTCATATCGTATTATTTCTATATAGGATACAATAATTACATCTCTAGACCTTTTCTGATATATCATGATATAAATAAGAAAAGAAAATATGGTCGTGGTAGTAAGCCCTCTATTTAAAGTTATCCTTTATTTCACTGGAGAAAATAAAAAAAGAAAACCTCTTGTGAACATCGAAATCGATATCTTAAAGGACCAGAAATCGTTCTCCTCGATTCTTTCCTTGATATCAAACGGTCCCTAGGGAAACTGATGAGTATGGATTACCTAGAATTACTCATCCCTGGAAACCTAATGTAGATGGAAAGAAACAAATTCAACAGAAGACACAGACACTAGCAGATGAGTGTTGCTTTGGGGAAGACAAGTTGTGATATAAATGATAAATTAAATCTGACAAAGGCGGAAACAACGTGGCAAATAGCCTTATGGTATTATGTTGCACATTTCACATTGTTTCAGTTGGTAAGATGCTGTATTCTATTTTTGATTTTTTTGAATCGGTTCTGAATTGGCTCCATTCTCTGTATTAATTCCATCGATGCTCTATATTTTACTTCACATCGAGAGCTGAACGCTGCAAAGCCGTATCTGCATTACAACATTCACAAAAACAAAAGATGTTAAGAAATAATTGTACTTTTAAGATGAATAATCTTGTTGGACAATTTATCTGGAAAGAACAATCAGGTTTTTAATGGTGAATAATTTAATTAGATCAATTAGATCTTGGAATCATTTGTTCAAATTGTCACGCAGATATGGCCTTGTGGCGTGCAACTCTCGATATGTTCTCTACGTTCTAGAGACAAATCTACTCTTAACATGATATGCTCTTATTAATGATGATTGATGCGATGATTTAATTTTAGTATGCATTGTATTCCATCAGATCAGGAATTTTCTGTCGAGGGAATCATTTCTATAAACGATCAAAATTTATTTATGACAGAGGTTTCATTTAATTTAAATGAAAACGTTTTAAATATCCTACTGAACGATGTTCTTATGGAAAATTATTAATATTTTTCAATGAATGGCAGTTCTCGATTGAATTTACTTATCGACTGATTTAAGAAACACTTCGGAAACGACTGGAAAATGGGACAATGACAATAACACCAGAATGATTTTGATAAAGCGTGAATTACACATTGTAATGGATTGTTTGGACCCATCGCGGTAATAAAATGAGGTAATGATTTCCTTGAGGCATAATTATTGATCAAATTGCTTCAGATTTAGAATCAAGGTGTCTTTGAATAGTTTTAACTCTTTACAAAGGGTAGTCGAAATGGAATAAAATATATGGAGGGGTACATTCGTGTAATATAATCGCACATTACAAAGGCGTCGGACGTGGCACAAACAGCAGGGAAGCAATACATGTGTTATGTACAATCTT
This sequence comes from Ophiothrix spiculata, assembly GCA_000969725.1. Classification (NCBI taxonomy): domain Eukaryota; kingdom Metazoa; phylum Echinodermata; class Ophiuroidea; order Amphilepidida; family Ophiotrichidae; genus Ophiothrix; species Ophiothrix spiculata. The sequence continues at coordinate 71,457 of JXSR01S012847.1, forward strand.
GAAACATGTGCCAACGTGAAATGATGGCATATATGAAGTTATGAAAAATGTGTCTTCTATAGCTCTCAATGAAGTGAGCAAAAATTGTTGAAGTTATCATGATAAAATTGCATGTCGAGCACAATGTCTTGAATCAAAAACACAACAAAGTGTCCAAAGAAATCGAAATAATTGTTGTTGATTTTTGGATTTATTTAGTTTTTTGTGCAGATTATTATGCTTTCACGTTTTTTAAATAAAAAAAGGTATAGAGGCAAAATAAGAAATTACTTTTGAAAAATTATATGTCAGAAGAACATCTGTCCTTTGTCTCATCCTTGATTTTTGGCACCCTAAAATACTCATCAAAATATTTCTATCTGATGCAGATATACGTATTACGTAACGTATCATATTAAGCGACCTGAGATACTTAAAAGTGTATTATATGAAAGTAATATGTAAACCTGCGATATTTAATTTTAAAATGCTTAACATTAATATTGATCTGAATCAAGCAGGATAGTATTTCACTAGAGTACCCCCTCCCCCGAAAAAAAATAATGATATAAATAAACAAATGTATTTCTATTCTTATTAACATATATCTGGAACTGCAAGATGCTTACTTTCTTAGATATCAAAAAAGCCATAATGATCGATTCAATTTTAAAATAGAAGAATTAATTGAAATTTAAAAAAACATGCTCAGGAATAAATTACCAAGAAATGTTTTGTAACAATGATTTTGTTACCTATTAAAAGTCAAATTTAGTATCTATAATTATTTTGCACTGTCATAATGGTGCAACAATTATTTATAAAAGCAAAGGGTTCGCAAAAATGTGAATCATTCTTCATACTAATAGTATAGTACTGCAAGTAAATATTTCTGCACCGATATGATTTAAGTTAATGCTATTCAAAGCCAAATGAAATATGAATCTTCCCTTGAGCTATTGCTCAGACTAGTATTACTGCACCATCGTGATTTGTTTAAGGCAATATGAAAACTTATATCTCTCCTATATGCTCCACAGGCACTTGAACTACTCAAGTAGATAAACAAGTGCTCTTTGAAAAGATATTAGGCATCGGTTGGATTACTCTTAAAAGAGCATTGGTTGAAGGAAACTGGCTGTTTATGTATCTGTATATCAAAGTAGGGATTTCCTGTTTGGCAATCTTCATTTTCAATATCGTGTTTATCAACGCATTTTTCGTTAAACAACTAGCAAAATGTTGATGGTCCCTGAACCTAAAAAGCAAACAAAATAAGCTCTTGTACTTAAGATAGAATAATAACAGGATGCACAAATAATACAGACAAGAAGTACCTATTCACTATATAAAAACTCCATTTTGACTCTTTTATGCATCTTGTAAATCTCATGTATTAATAATTTCCAACTTTACACTGTGGGTAAATTGCAGTAATATAGCCTCAGAAAAAAAGAAGATTTGTTTGAAATATTAAAAAAGGAGCAGCCACATAAAATGATTCGATGTAACTTTATGATATTATACATTAAGGTAATAATCAAGAGTATGAACAAATTATTTGAATGAAACGAGCCATAAAATAAATATGGTAAATAGTACAATGACTACTAGAATAAATTTTCATCATTGCAATCCAAATTAAGCTTTCTAAAACAGGCATCGTTTCCATTTCTCACCCTGAGGGAATGTTCATCTCGATGCCAAATTGTACGCAACGTAACAAAATGAACTTCTTTATCAAACCTAAAACTAATTATTTGCGTTTAATTATCACTAATCCAATGATACCTTGGGGCCCGTTTCCTCAATCTGTCTTATTTTTGGTTGTGTAAAATTGTGAGTGTAATTCAACTGATCATTTTCATTCCTGTAAAGTATTATAAAGATCTGAATACTTTTCACATACCTCATCGCAATGTTCGAATAATTAAATCTACGTACCCTGTGAACTAATGCAATACACTGAAGTTTTCCTCTTCAATTTCTATTTTACTCCTTATCATCTCTACATTTCCGAGGCGGTTTTACTTAAGGGTGCCTTGCTTCAACATGATATATGTTAATAAATAATTTCTATTAGATTCATCTCTGAGCTAATCTCAAGCAGAATCATAATGTCACTTCATGCTATCACCGAGAAATCGAAATTGAACATGAGTCCCCGAAGCACAACATCGGACTATGACTGTTTAGATAACTCATGCACGCATTAACGGGTGAGGAATTTCAGGTAGTGAGTTGTTGAACCAGCTTGTGTCTTGCAACCCACTTCGATCGGTTTCTGTTTAATCAGCTTCGTATTTCGTCGACTAAAACCAATCAAGTACGCTTCAATGTTAGATGAAGTACCGTTCACTGATACCGAAGGAGCAAGTCGTTTTTAACACCACCTCTACCGTAGACAGACGTGTTACAATTATACGAATGCTTAAAATAACAATAAAACTTCAAGAACCAACAACAAACAATATTGAAGGAAACAATGTCACGGTATCATCGGAAATAGGATAAGATGTATTTCACATTAAAATCCTAGAATTAAATCTCAAAGTAGTTCTTAACGGGACTGGCCTAGATTCTTCCCACTAATTTCTTAGTTTTGTACATGAATCGATAGAACATGTTTACAGTAATATAACCTACCAGTAGTTTAAATGATTTTGAGGAATATTGGAGAAAATTAAAATTCCTTATTCTTAAATTTGTGTCACCGGAAGCAACAAATGGAGTGGAAACCGTGTTTCTAGTTTCAAATCTTAAAAAAAAACACCTTATTTCTACACCTGTGATGGGTAGACAATTTTTGATGAAATTGTTTCTCTTTTAATATGTATTAAATTATCCCCAGGAGCTTTGTTTGATCTTTTATCTGGTAAATTCATCTGACGTACAACTTTAGGAAACACAGGATAGTCACTCCACCACAGAATGATATATTGCAAATTAATTCTCTCTCAATTTGAACCATTTCGGTTTCTTTTGTACTTTTTGGATTTAAGCTTTATTTACAGTATTTCCTCAAGTTTTTAATTCTAAGTGGAATCTAGGCTAGTCCCTTTATGCTTATTTTTCAACCCAAATTGTAACCTTTTAGTTGAAATATCGATAAAATTAGATTTGGACAACCGTTCAATACCTTGTATGTAATTATAACTTTGTTTGGACATTCCATGTTTATTCAGTGTATAATTGCATATCGATATTTTGACTATCTTGTTTGAATCATATAGGAATTTCACTTCATCTTTTATGAAATTCAAAGGAAATTCGACGTTCTTTTCTCTTTCATTTGGTTACATTCAGCGATACTTTTCCTCATGATCAGCGATCCTGATCTCAATATAGATATCATTGTTACCACAAAACAGAGCAACCCTAAATGTAAATTAACCCCCAAAAGACAATCGAGATTGATCAGTAAAATTGTTTGACCTTGCGTGTGCAATTTTCATATGTCAGTATTATCCACTTTATACCAAACCTTTTCCAGGTAATTAATTAAAAATGTGCAATTCATGATTTTGATGTGATTAAAACCTCACCTATTTTCTAGCTAAATAAAAAGAGGAGTACAACATAAATACATTCTGACAATTTCACTTGATTCCGACCATTCGTTTTCAAGTGACAAGCTTTTCAGCATTTAAATAAATCTCCATAGGCTACTGTGTTGTAATTACTGTCGGGGCCCCGACAATAATTAGAAAATGATGTGTTTTTCACTTTTCTCAAAAAGCAAGCACATTTGACAGAATGGTTTGGGGATTGTAACATATATACTAGTCAATGATTCTTATTAACTAAACAACTTAATTTTCATAGAGGTGACCTTGAGCATGAAAAGTGGATCATGAATTGCTCAGAGACATGGAATAGAAAATTAGGTACATTACATTTTCGGGAACAATCAAAAATATAAACGTGCGTGCAATACTGATAAAATACGTATTTCAGAAAAAAAAATTATTCTAATCATAGACACATTTTTATCATTAGAGCAAAATATTTCACTATAATTTATTTTTAATATAAGGGTCATATCCTTGAAAAATTCACGCAATACTTCTACTATTTGAACGAATGTTTTAATTATGTCTTCGAACTGAAATTCAACAGATAAATGTTATTGCAGCAATGAGGTTATTTCATTATTTCGTTCTCAGAGAAAAATATATCGGAATGCACACAGAAGTAAACGTCAACAGGCTCATTTTTCAGTGAAAATGAAACATTTTTTGATTTCAAGCAAAAAAATCTGCTTTTTTATTCGGCCACATAAGCAGGTATTTCATTTTTCAGTCACACGTTTGTTACTTGATACGTGAAAAGTATTTTCTAATCAGAAATTGTAAAAAATTTCTATCCGTGCATGAATGAGCAAATTTTTTAATTCAAAAATGTCACAAACGTTACCAAAAAGTAACACTAAAATTTCACAAACGTTACCAAACGTTACCAAACAAAACATTGCATTATTAAGAAATCCTGACGATGGAATTTCCTAGTATTCCATAGTAATGTCAGAGTATTTTTATTTTGAAGTTATTTGGAGCAAACAAACATTTCCATGTGATGTCACAAACGTTACCAAACGTTACATGAACTTTATTCAGTATTTTTGCAATTAATTTAATCTTTGAACACCTACATGTCATGATCCCACCAGTGAGCACCATTATCAAAAACAAACTCGTGGATATAATGTTTATGCTAGGTTCTGTGGCTATTTAAAAGTGATTTTTTTTTTCAATTTTCGGTCACAAACGTTACTTTGGTATCGCCCAATAAGTATGAAACACCATCCATAGATGCCTTTAAAGGTTGACCATGCTGACCAAGTGACCGATACCGGACACTATGTGCACTTTTGAGTATTTGAAGACAAATAAACAAAATTTGAAATACAACACTCGACCTAAATGCTTTCGAAATCCGTTTGTGGCATTTTATGGTGCTTTACTTATTATAGATTGACATTTTGACATTATCAAATGGACAAGTTGTATTGCCTTGTGGCATTAAATATATACATTTCTATAACTCAGTTTGTTTACATAGGTATGTTATACGTTTTTGATGAATTTGTCAATATGAAATATTTATATAGCAAAGAAGTCTGGTTTGTTATGATATTTTGAGTGTATCTTTAGCTGCTGCGAATATGACACACTAAATACAGACGTGTTGTAAAAAAAAAATACAAATAAATAATTTTAACCCATTAATAACATAATTGTATAATGGTATTCGATTATATAAATGGTATTCGATATTTAAATATTCATTACAATGATATTTACCGGAGAAATTCAATTTTTTCAGATAGAAAGCCGAACACTTAGACAAGTAATACAATTTTATTCTAAGCAAAAGTTTGTCTCAGGATAGCTTTTGCGTACCCATACAAACAAATGGTGTAACTTAACCATACATGTTAGCACAATCGACAAAATGTGTATCTTATAACACTTGCAAGGATAAAATGAACATATTTCACAAGAAAAGAACCTTCATTTCATCAATACATTTGCAAACAATATCGACAGGCTCAATAGGTAGTACCCTTCAGTGTTTTCTTTGTACAATTCTGAAAACTTTGCTAAGAATAGCGAAATTGTAACGCTTACTACCTTGGTCAAATAGCGAAAGGCAAAATGCTTAACAGTGTGGTTATTCCCATACTTGAATTTCTGTAAGTTAAACCAGTATTCTTAGTTGAGGTTTTGGAAACATATTGTGTTATAGGAAATTGAAGCATGTATTTGAAAATATGCTTGGTGCTTTCTTTCCTTCCTCAGAGTACTTTTAAAGAAGGATCCAAACTATGCAATAATTTTTTGATAAAATCTTATTGTATTGTGGAGCTTTATTAAATCTAATAGCATGTAATCCTCGTTAACTATATTGCATTGAAATGTGTTGTATATTATAAAACAAAATAATCATACTCGGTATTTTTAGGTTGTTACACTTTCTCTGAAAAAGAAAAAGTTACGATTTGGTATTCTCAATGTGTAAAACTACTTAGACGAATTTATAGTTGTCTTCCAAAATTTGAATGTTAAACTATTCTTTTGCATAAGCAATGATATTTAAACTATCACAGCCTAAGAGATCTGCAAAAAATTAATTTC
>JXSR01S012847.1:88506-98880 GCA_000969725.1 Ophiothrix spiculata
AAATATGAAATATATCTTAATATTTTGAAGACAATGAACAGAAAATATAGAGCTTAGGCCTACTGATCTTTGAACGCGTTTATCTCAGGTAGTCCTACACATTTTACTCCCTGACATCCTTGGACGGACTATATTTGACTCAAGTTCTAGAAATCGAGTGAAGACCATTGAGGTGTCATTTTAATCCTTATAATCTGGTCTTTGAAAATATATAAAAAAGGGGAAATAACAAGAGGCTGCATTTACGACTGTTTTTTGATTGGCGGTCTTAATTTTGTGATATGCTTTGTATATTTTACTTTGGTTATTCAAATGTAAAAAAATAAATTTGAAATTGAAAAATCATGGAACAAACAACGTGTAAGCCTATTGTGTTTTTAACGTTGTAGGATTTTTGTCTGTCTCGCAAACCTGACTATAAGCCCAAAATAGAATATTTAATGGCTTACATTTTCAAGATCAAACATGGGGCATTACTGTGAGTAAATATTAAATGTACCACGTATATCAGAAAAAATGACTTTTATAAGGCATTACATATAACCATAGGGTCATTGTTATCATTATGACAAAATATATCACTTTTATATTGTATAAATATATATAATGTAATCTCTATCTTTAACAATTTCATCCAAAGTTAGGGTTTCTGAAAATATTTTTAAAATTGACAAACCGCTGCAGTAATTGAAAGGAATCATTGACCTGAATAATGCAGTTATTTCGTCAATTGGCATTATGCCATTATTATTTTCTCTGAGAAAGATATAGTGGAATACACATCGCGCGAAACATCATCTACAGAAACCTTTAAAGGTTGACCGCGCTGACCAAGTAACCGATACCGGACACGAGGTGCACTTTTGAGTATTTTGAAGTCAAATAAACAAAGTTTGAAATATAACACTCGACCTAAATGCTTTCTAAATCCGTTTGTGGCATTTTATGGTGCTTTGCTTATTATAGATTGACATTTTGACATTATCAAATGGACAAGTTGTATGGCCTTCTGGCATTAAATATATTCATTTCTATAGCTCAGTTTGTTTACATAGGTATGTTATACGTTTTTGATCAACTTGTCATTCAATATGAAATATTTATATCTAAAAGAAGACTGGATTGTAACGATATTTTGAGTGTATCCTTCGCTATAATAACACACATGAAAATGCTATACAATACTTGTAAATAAAACAGACATAAGAACCATAAAGTTGTTAATGTCCCATACGTAACATGAGGGTGGTATAACATCAATAATAAAAATCTTAGCACAGAACTAATATGTTCTGGTTGTTGTATTTAGGGAGAGCATTCTTAGTTGTTAAAATGGTTTGAATTCACTCAAGCATATCTGAGAGCGTTAAGAAGTTTACATTTGTTACGTATGGGACATTAATAATTTCAAATTACTCAAAATACTGACAACTTATTAAAATGATTTTACATTAAAATATGGGTACTTCCATGTGGTCTAAACCTGTGAGGTTATTATAGAAAATAAAATTTTCTTCAAGTTCAACCGTCCAAAAATTGTTTTACGTATGGGGCGGACGTCTTCTCTAGTCCCATCGCACATCGTTATCGACAGTATCTCTTTAGTAAATCTGCAAATTAAGTTTATCTTTCCATGAATGATATACTTTGTCATTGACCAACTATTATAGGTCAAAATAAGAAATTCTAGGAGTTCAATCTGTAGGGGTTACAGGGTTTAGAAGTTTCTGATTTTGTCCCATACGTAACGCACGCGTTAGCTTGGACCTGCCCTAACACAGTATTTTATGTTTTAAAACAAAATAACATTCCTAAATTGGGATAAGCTGAATTCTAAAAAGCAGTCGAGTTTATGGTGCCAAAAATGATAATGATATTTATCAGAAAAATCTAAATTTCCAGATAGAGCTAGCAATCATACGAGCATCTCAGTTTTACTCCAGGTATAGTTCCAGCATACCCATATACATACGGAGGTCATACATACAATGGTGTAACTTAACTACAGATACATTTTAGCACAATCGTCATTTTGTATCTTAAAACACTTGCTGGGATAAAATGAAAATATTTCACAAGAAAAGAAACTTTCATTTCATCAATACACTTACAAACAATATCAAAACCCTCAATAGGTAGTACCCTTCAGTATTTTATTTTTACAATTCCGATAACTTTGGAAAGAATAGCGAAATGGTAACGCTTACTAAGTTGGTCAAATAGCGAAAGGCAAAATGCTTAACAGTGTGGTTATTCCCATACTCAAATTACTGTAAGTTAAACCAGTATTCTTAGTTGAGGTTTTGGTAACATATTGTGTTAAAGTATATTAAAGCATGTGCAAGACTATATTTGAAAATATGTTTGGTGCTTATTTTTCTCTTCCGAGAGTACTTTTAATATGTGACCTAAACTATGCAATTAGTTTTTCATGAAATCCTAATGTCTCGTAGTACTTTATTATTAATTATTATATCATGTTAGCAGTCAAGTTAGCTCAATCGGTAAGGCGCTCGCTTGTGGTGCGAGAGGTCCCGAGTTCGAATCCCCGCTGGTGCCAAAAAAGTTGAGTGTGCTTGAAATTCCCTTGGACAAGGAACTAACTGCTAGTTGTCTCGTGGAAACCCATACGAAACTCTGGGAGCTGATCCGGGCAGCGATGGTGCGTATGTGGGCTGATAGGTTTAGCGCCCCTTGAGGTTGCGGCCTGAAATGATGCTTGATGTGGAATGGAGCTTACTTCTGCCACAGTGGTCATCAAACACCTGTAAAGTGTGCAGAGGCCGAGTGGTATTACAAATCTGGGAGGCATAGCGCACTATAAATCCCTAGTATTTATTTTTATTTATTTATTTATCATAATTTATTGTTTCAGAAATGTGCGGTAAATGTAATATATAACAAAGCATATAATAATCTTGTTCAGAATATAACTTTGTACGATATGTTTTAGGTTCTTACACTTTTACTGTAAAGAACAAGTTTCATTTTACTTGACTTGTCCTTCACAATGTGCAGAATCAGGATCTTCGGAGATTATTTTGAAGTTGCATTTACCAAGTTAAATGCTTATATTTTCTTTTGCATTAATAACGATGATTTTAACCCAAATCATCTTAATACTTCTTAAAGAGATCTGCAATTAATCAAATTTACTGCTGATTTGTTTAGCTCATAAAATTTTGAATATAAAACTATTTTCTAAAAAAGTACGCTTAAAGCAACACAAACATAATAAATAATACATAAATAACAACAATCATATGTGAAAAGTAGATATATATTAGCAATTGCAATGGTATACAAGAAATCTTTTAAGTAATAATAAACCCGTGTTCGACTACCTCTACAAATATATCACATCATAGCCCGTAAATAAATCGAACTCTCAATAATTAATATCTTTTATGCTCTATTTCCTTACAGTTACTCTAGTTTCAGCGAAAGCTGCTAGCAAAACTCTATATTGAATAAACTGTAATTGAAATCTGTGGTAAGCCATTGTCATTCTGGAGTCCCATGCGATGATTGCATCATTGAATCTCTTCTGTCATGGGAAACTATTATATCGTTGAAATAACAAACGCGGAAATATTCGTCTGGTTTCATGTTGTAGACGGAGGTATTTCAAATAGTATAAGAGAGTACTTCTCTGCCATTGCCATTGTTATTTTTCTTATTTGCATGCATTACGCCCATACTAAATTTCTAGAATACGGTATTATGCTGTCTGCCTGTTCTTGTTTTAAATTTCAAATGTGGTTTTACTCTTATGTTCTCAACGCGAGTATCGTCTATAATTGTCCATATATTTAAATTCTTAACCCCAGTTATCAACGTTTTTTTGGAAAACACACATCCCTAAATGGGTCTATATACCTAATAACCATCTTTTGTACGCAAGAAAATAGTGACCTTACCTGACCTGCCATCGGTATATCTAACCTTGAAATGAACGAACATGTTGAAAAGTTGTAGTATTATTCGTTTTCTACTTTATTTACCAAAAACAGCCATATACATGCGAAATTCTTACTTTTTTTTGAGCAAATTTCCTCAAGATCTCAAAGACGCAAAATGGCATTGTTATTTTTCCTATTTGCATTCATCATACCCAGATTAAATTTATCGAATATTATGTTGTCTTTCTGTTCAATAACAAATTCACATATCTATCATGGTTTAATTCCTATGCTCGCAACGGTAGTACATCATCTTAACTTTCTCATTGTAATCCTTAAAAGGACTAGCCTAGATTCTTTCCACTAATTTTTACCTACATATATTTTTTATATGAATCAATAGAACAAGTTTATAGAATAACCTACCAGTAGTTGTCCATGATTTTGAGGAATATTGGAGAAAATTGCAATTCTTTACCAACTTCATTTTTTACGCCGGTGTAATGAGACTGAATGTCTCCCATAACCAGGAGTCTGGGTCTAATTGAACTACACGGAATAAGCCGCACTCGATGATTTATTGACCGCACATGTACAAGTACGTTCTACATAATTGAATAGTAGCTAGGACACTCAGTCACACGGACGCTGTATTTCATTACATCGGCGCAAAAAATGTTGTGAAAACAGTGTTTCTAGTTTCAAATTTTAAGAAGATCTTTTTCTACACCTGTGATGGGTAAACAAATTATTTTTGATGAAATTGTTTCTCTTTTAATATGCAAAAAGCAGCTTTATTTGATCTTTTATCTGTTAAATCCATCTGAGATACAAAAATTAGGATGTAGAAAACACAGGATAGCCACACAACCATCACAGAATGATACATTGTAAATTAATTTTCTCTCAATTTGAGCCATTTCTGTGTAATTTTGTGTACTTTTTTGGATTTACTATACTTGTAAGCTCTATTTAGAGCATTTCCATAAGTTGTTCATTCTGAGTGGAATCTAGGCTAGTCCCTTTAACTCCGATAATCAGACTCTAGCCCGTTATTAAAAATTAAGAACACACACTATCATCACTATTTTGTATGTAGATACAGCCATCATTTCAGTGGATCATGTACTCTGAAAACGCTATCATAAAAACTGTTCTGAGGGCCGGCGGTTTAGAAAGCTTCACAATACCATATAATCTGCCACAACAGGTGTAACGTAATATTTATAGTTATAAATGTGTATATTGAATGTTCCTTTTTTGTAAATCCCAGCAATTTGATTTAAGCTTAAGATAGCGACAGTAACTTGATACTGTAGCGTATCACATTCCATCAAGTTTGTGTAATGTTGCGGTATTTCAAACTGATTACACGTATCATAAATGATTTATGTATCTAAGTTACTTTATTTGGCATCATATTACATTGTATGAATTATATTATGATAGAAAAAGATTCAAATATCTTTAAATTATAAATAAGCAACAATAAATGTGCTAACATTAATTGGCGTCATTAATTATGGTTTCTCTTCATTCGTAATTCGATAACTTTTCCACTTGCTGAAAACCTTGTTTTACATGTTTATAGATTTGGTATCAAAAATCATTATCAAGGAGAGATTTCAGCAAAACATATCTTGTTTTGATGAGTTGTTTTTACTATTATGTACTCAAATGTTCGCATTAAATGTGATTTTTGAATATAGAAACAGAAAGTTGTACTGCTGAATACCTTTAAATTCCTATTTCTAAGAATTCTGATGCAGCACAATCCTGTCTCACCATAATTTATCACATATCACTCTTTAACTCATATAGTGTTCAGCGGTATGTGTAAATCCATGCTCCATCCTTGTCTATATTTACAAGCTGTTTCTAACATGTAAATCTGAGAGTATTGATCTACACTTTCAACAGAGAATGAAATCTGATACTTGAACCACTTTCACAATCTGATCACATAAGCTATGTTGCTACGACACTCGGGAAAATAGTTAACAATGCTGTAAATTATTGGATTTGTTACATACATAAAGCTATGAATTTGTATCATTACTTGTGATGCCGTTAGAATTTCATTTAAGGTAACTTAAAGACAGTTTACTTATAAAATTTCAACAAATTAGGCAACCGTCTTTTTGCAACCATTTTTAGAACCCGTAAAAATTGAGCCAAATATTTCTTCAATAAAAAGGGTATAGTCACAAATTTTCTGTCGGATAAATAAATAGTGGAACTAAAAGTAACAACATCATGGTCGGCATTGGTCAATAATTGCAGTTATTGCTTTAAAGAAGGTTATATAATGTGCAAATTCTAATACTGAATTATTTACTTAGAACAGGTCAGAAACCTCACAAGAATGCCAACTCTAAATACAAATTTTAATAATCTTCTGCCTCTATGAACTTCAGAAGTGAAATTGATTTTTCATATAGCTATATTGCAGTGTATTTAAGCATTTATTGAACTTTCAGAAATGCCTCAAGTGATTGACTATTGCTGAAGGAGGATTTCACTGTGTAGATCTGGGTCATTAGACAGGTTATAACAAATTAGCCGACGGCTAGAGACAGCTTCTTTGTTATGTGCGTGCAATTTTAGCACAAAATCGGCTATTTTCAACTTTTGCTTCAAGGACCTGAGTTCTGATTACAATCTAAAATATGCCTAATACGCGTATTTAAATTTGTTTTTTAAGAGCAGGTTTGAATATCAAATATTAGATTAAATATGAAATTGATGATTTATTGAAATGGATTTTTTACCCTGATCAAATACTAGTAATTGAAGTTTCACAAATCTAGCGCGCACATGCATATATAGACTCAAACACAAAAGTCTGAGCAGACTGAATTTAAATAAATTATTTCTACTTTGTTCATAAGAAAACATGTGACAATTTTGATTTTGATTTTATACAGACATATATGATTAGCACCTAGGCCACTCACCTTAAACTTCATGGTCGGATTTAAGTTTGAGTCAACAACGTGCTGCCATAGTGGATTTTGGAAATAACTATATTTATTATTTTGAGGCGAGGGCATGAAAAGGGAGGTAAATGCCCTTTGAATCAAATATTTCGGTTGTGTGGGAAATAAGTAAGCTATGTAGACCATGAAATTTGGAAAGGCACGAATTTCAATGTTTCAACAAGAACTAAATTCTATCTATTTGTTTAGTTTTATATCAGATTTATCCAAACTTATTGTAGCTTGTTTTGAATGAATATGTCACTTTATAAGAACTTGAGCTTGTAGGCTCTCTGTAAGTCTTTTATAGGTTAAGTAACATTGGGAACTATTTCCAACTTTAAATAATCTGTCTCGGTTGATAAGGAACGCCCGAGAGTAAGGAATTTAAATAAAATAGGCATAACACACATTGTTGGCAACTGTTCTAATTTTTCAGCAAAGACATCGGCCGCGCAATGCTTGCAGTGAATAGTTTTTTCCCACAGATATTTTGTGAACTGTAAGCTTATCAAAACATCACATATATGTACATAATAGTCTTACTTCACCGTTCTTTAATTTTGAAATGTAAATTAACTTTCAATTTTTCATGAAAATCTTATTTAATTGATAATTCAACACATTCGTCAACATAATCTGATGTTTAAAAAAGCGATGTTATTTTTGCTTTTTAGTTGTCTTAAAATTGTCAAGAGCAAGATATGCCAAGCAATACAAACCAGTATCAAAGTAGATTAAATTTTAAAATACATCATGAGCAATCACAAGTTATGTTATATAAAATTTCTTCCTTTTAAATGACATTGAATGAAATGGGTTGCTTTTGATTTTCTGTCACCTACTTAATTTTTAAAATGCAAACACATTATTTCGTGTTTGAGGAATAGAACGTAGGGTGTAAAGTTTGCAATAATGCACCTCAAGTACGTTAATAAAACACGAATTAAATGGTCGATGATAATGATTTATGATTTCGCCAAAAGTACTATTTCTATATTTTGGTTTTATGTTACTTTTGAACTGAAAAAGCACTGGTATAATGGTGTACGATATTTATATAAAAAGTGTACATATATAGACCAGATAGTTAGGTATTAGTAACGAATCCACATGGATATGAAAATTCATAAAAACTTCTTTAAATCAAAGAAAGGTATGGTAAAATCAAAACAAACAAACAAAACGTTATTATTTATTCTTAAAAAGATAATATTTTACCCAATTCATTCATTAGCATACTATTGACAGTGATTCTATTTTCCTAAATCAATTTCGATTTTTAAAATGACAGCAATAGCAATTTCTTGCTAGAAACACAGAAATCACTGAATATCTCATTCACTGGTGTATGACTTATTATATGCTTAAATTTTTGCTTATAACTACAAAAAGATAGATAAGTTATCTGAAATACTGGCAGACTGTACTGATATTTGCTTTCTGCTCTGAAAAGCGCGATCGTAACTAATGCCTTTTAATTAATTCAACTGATATGAATGACTCCTAACATGCAAATACCTTATTGAAAATAAGAAATATATGAAATATCCAAAATTGTATCTGACATCATCGAAATTGCACCTGTTCCGAATTTAAAACAGTCATATCGTATAAGACAAGTGCACATAGTTCTTAAAGTATTGGAATAAAATTGTCACTTCAAAACTTTGCGAATGCTTCACATATTTTCACTTCCCAAGCAAATTTTAACAAATATTACTGTTGATCTTGTTAGAAATGTTCGATACCAGCATTTTCCATTACAGAATTTACACTACACTTCAAAATCAACTGATGATATAAATGATGCATCATCTTGACCAAAATTTGCCTGAACTACTAAAATTGTCAATGGAATCAACGTATCACACTACAGTATCGTATGGCGCTTAAGGATCAACCATATATGTGATGGCTCACACCGAAAAGGAGGACTTTGCGATAGAACACCTTTCAAGAAACTGGTGAACATAGGCAGCAAAATAAAGAAAATAAGATAAAATTTCAGCAGATTTTCTGATGTAAAATATGATCGCCTTGATCAATTTCAACAAGTAAGGTGTCATTTTAAAGCTTAGCAAATGCTATAACAGACAGATGAAATGATAACATTTCTTTTATTTTAAGATAACATTTCATTTATCTTGATATATGTGATGGCTCACCCCTTTCGGGGTGAGCCATCACATATATTAAGACCATATAGGTGGACCCACATGTAACATAGATATAGAGCAGGTGTAAAATACTGGGTTTCTTTTAACAATGAGTAAAAGATTCACAGTCAACAACCTGAAACTCAATCTTTGACGTTTTAGCTTGCAATAGAAGTGTTTCGTTTCGTGCCATTTCATATAACTAATGAGTGACTTGCCAACATTTATTTCTCCGATTAATTGATATAAACATAGGCATATTGGGCGGGATATTGAGATCTGTTCCATAGTTAACAAACTCTGCTGATTATGCTGAAAGATGCATGTTTTTAAAGACGTAATCATATTCTTAAATGCAGCAGCTTGTTGATTTTAACTACGCTCCAGTAAACTCGTTTAAAATGAATCAATGTCCGATATGTTCATCCCGAGGTTTACTTACGATTACATGTATCTAACATTTTTTGCTAATCATACTAATTATACATAACCGCAAAGTTGCTTGAAACATCAGTAAAAAGTTGATTCAAATAACTTGTGTTGAAAAATGATCAATGTCACAACCCTTAATTATCTTCTTGACATAGAAAGGTACTTACACATTCGTTCGTTCATGTGGTTTTTTTTTCTAATGGCCAATCAGACAAAATCACTTTCCATACAAAAAGATTTCAAAAGACATCAAAGGTAGGCAGAGGTTGACTTTCCCTTTACAGTAATGCATATTATTATTAACATCAAGTTATAACTTTGTGTCTATGCTATATGTACGGTTAAAATTTAAGATTTTTCCATAACATTATAATTCACAACATCTTTGACCAAGGTTTAGACCTAGATCCCGTCTGGGATCCTGTTATCAAGAACTTTTAATGACTTTTCACGTGACCTACGGTCATGTGATGTTTTGTTTATCGGCGCGGTTTACGTAACTTCCGCCAACCTTAACAACATCGCCAGTGCTAAAGAAGTAGCTGAGGACGATAGATGGGGTCTATCGAAAGATCTACTACAAGGTATGTTCTTGCAAGTAATGTAGAAGTTTCAACTAATTTCTTCTGTTTATTACCATCACGTATGAGCCTATTTTCGAACATCTTTGAATCTGTTTTTTTTTTTCAAGAATAATGCTTCCGTTTTTGTTTATCTCTCAATGTATTAAGTCTAGCATGCAAACTAATAACACTAATGGTTACTACTAAAATAAAGTGCATTTTTTATTTTTGACAAATAATAGTTGATTACAAAACACTCTTAAAAACGTATTTTATCAACTTTAATATATATAATAACCTAATAAGGCTCTTCTTGTCTCAATTTCATGTTCATTCAGAA
>JXSR01S012847.1:130819-153038 GCA_000969725.1 Ophiothrix spiculata
AAGCGATTGGCTTATTTGTTTCCTCTTCAATTGCTCGATCTAACAACTGAAATGTGTCAAACCTAATAGTTCACATGTTAAATGGTTGAGGTTAATAATGGTTGACGCATACATGCCCGGAATGCAAGAAATCTTGTCTTGGTAATTGCAAAAAATGATGAGGAAATGTCAAAATGTAAAGGCATTTATACCATATGGCTACATGTAAACACAAAAGGCTTGAAGGAAGATGAGTAAAATTGGGGTTTAAACATTCATGCTTTTAAAACTCATTTCATTAAGCTTTTCAGATAACTTTAAAATAGATAGGTTCACTAAACCCAATGAAGATAAAGAATTGATATACCTTTGTGCAATATCATCAGACAGGTTTGCTTAATTTGATATATTTCTAAAGACTTGCGAGGTTATACTGGTGTGTCTCCACTTTCTTTCTTAACTACTAGTTAAATACTGTAATAGAGGCCTATGACTGAACTTTAAAGGCAACGTATTTTAAATGGATACAAAATAAAACGAAGACCTAAGATATTGAAAAAAAAAACCCGCAAGGTTTTTTTACCAGCAAAACATATGGTACCGACATATTCATACTTAATGTACTGTTAGCAGGATTTTATATTCCTAAGAATATTTTTTTCATTTATTTCATTAACTATTCATTCGACTATTACCTTTTTTCTTTGGTTGTCTTATTGACGATAGAATACACGATGATTTAGAATTAAATGTACACCAATATATACGTTGAAATTCCATTACGCGTTACTTGTCTTAAACTTTTGTACCGTTGATTTTGACATTTCACCGGTAATAAATCATCCAATATTTAGTCAACAACCCACTAAGTTACCATTTTTCATGCCTTGAAGGTCAGGAATATGCCTTGAGGGTATAATTCTGTCCTTCACAACCCTCAGGTAGACCACATAGTAGTGGGTGGGCTAAATATTGGATGATTTATTACCAGTGAAATGTCAAAATCAGTGGTACAAAAGTTTAAGGCAAGTAACGTGTAATGAATCACTTTGTGAATGTATTTTAAAATTTGGTTCTTGGTTTTTGATTCATCTGCTTTGTTTTGAGTTTACCGTGATTACCCTTCTATTGCTCTTTTCACAATTATTTTAACAGATATATAATTATTGATGGCATGAAACACCTTATTTTTTAAACAGTCTTTTTTTACTGAATAAACTAATTGTTTTAACATCCATGATTCATTACACGCCTTTTGACGTACTTTGGGTGAATTTAGAGGATGTCGTTTTGGTATTGAGATCTCGTCAAAGGTTATGATAGAGAGAGGTTGGTGAAATCCCGGGGGTGAACTGCCACCATTATTGTCATTTATATAAATATTTGACAACATATATGTTTCAAAATTGCTATATAGTTAAGAATCATCATTTTCCTATTTATTCTGAAAAAAAGGCCCGCAAAACTTCGCTTATGGAAAAGCCAAAAATATCCCGATATACCATAGTAAAAGATCCTATTAAGGGGAGCCACGTGAACTAATCGGCATTTGGCTGGAACATATTTAATTTGATGCCTGGATATGAGGAATTATCGATATGTGTAAGATAAGTGGAGGAATAAACCTTTCCGCCTAGAGCAGATATCTGAACCACGTTGCCGAATATTTTACGTGTCTCCCCTTAGTATTCTCATTGTGATCGTGAAGGAAACAACCAAAAATACCCCCTTTGAAGACCCCTTTCAACAGTTATTACTTCAACCAATAACTAACTTTCATGCATGCAACATCTAAAATTGCTCTAACGGACATTTTGTAATATACCTAGGCTAGTATAGCCTAGGTATATTAGGCTATACTAGCCTAGGTATATTACGCCTCTATTTTGACTGTTGTTTATTATTATGTTATGGTGAAAATAAATACTCCCGGGTAAATACCTCAAAGATAGGAAATCAACTTGCCTGAACTGTTATATGCAGACAGACCAAAATCACTTTAATATTTTACATACTCTATGTCATGAGTCTGTTCTCTTGAAAGGTATACTATGTAATATAGTCAAAAGACTACGCACGAATTTCTTGATTACAAAATGTGCTCTTCTTGTGCAGGTCATGGACTATTTGTTTTTAAACCATTGCTGTGACGTCATCCTATTCAACAAAGTGTAGATTATTTTTTACGAATCTACTGTTATCCGTTGATTCGTACAGATAACAGTGGATTCGTAAAAAATAATCAACGCTTTGTTGAATAGGATGACGTCGACAATGACAATAAAGTAAATTATTTGGCATAATTATAAAACACTTTAATAAACATATTGATGACAGAGGTGATGGTCGAAAAGTATATCTACAAACATTTTATATTAGCTCAATTTCAATTTTCTCTCAAGAAAACTTTCAAATGCAACCAGTAACTTAATTTGCAAGATAATAATTACTCATACGTTCTTTGGATGCTCAGTTTTAATATTATTTTCCATCATGATGACACAATCATATCCCCATCCCTATCATTGGAAACACGTCTTTGTGATAACTGTATAACACCTTTATAAATTATATTATAGTGACTTATTTATTTGATTTATTTTTGAATTCGACTCTCTGATATTGGACTTTAAAACCGATTTTTGAATAGTTTACTTTACCCAAATTTTTAACAATAATTCGAATTATTCCGTTTTTCTATTTTTAATTAAATTAAAAAATATCAAACCAATCGAAGAAAAAGGCGATACGCATACTCGTCAGAAAACACGTCAAAAAGAGGTCGGATTTTGCCCCATTGGCGTCGTGGACGTCCCGGGAAGCCTTTTCAGGTTAACTTTTGGACATTAAGGGTAGTCTTTTTACGATATCTTCTACTTTAGGATCACTTTTTCAAGTTATTCTAAAATTCCACGTAATAACTACAGAACATTCTTCAAATTGATTATTCATGTTTTTATTGCTTTGTTACTCAGTGTGTTCCGCCATTATTGGGTCGAATTTCCGTTTTACATTTAGGGGTCAATTTTAGTGCATTTCGACATAATTTGTGACATTTAGGGGTACGATTTAAAAAAATATTTT
Source organism: Ophiothrix spiculata (assembly GCA_000969725.1). Classification (NCBI taxonomy): domain Eukaryota; kingdom Metazoa; phylum Echinodermata; class Ophiuroidea; order Amphilepidida; family Ophiotrichidae; genus Ophiothrix; species Ophiothrix spiculata. Next base: position 133,883 of record JXSR01S012847.1, read on the forward strand.
ACGACATTAAGGGTTGGAATTTGCTGTACATGATTTCGACATTTAGGGTCCAATTTGAGGTGCTCTGACGAGCTACCACTTTCTTCTTTGAGCGACCCCCAGGGTACAACGTTTTTCAATATCAAATACTTACCTTTCCTTGGCTGCTGCAGTGGTAATCCAAATTTTTCGTCTGACAATATGTGTAATATTTTGCCTTTTTTTATATATTCCCGGGATATGCAGCATTTTAAATCCTTCGTCCAGTTTAGTTGGTTATTCCGGTAGTATGGGTATATTCCAGTATCGAATTTATTCCTTGTTGAATGCTGTGCAGTAATCAGTAGTACAATTGCGCACCACACCTTGTAATGCCCATTTGACTTTTCCCTCATAGAATTACGTAACAGAGCAACCCTGTACGAACCCACTTTCTTTGTAATATTTCAACGCGCCAATGCGTTTATATTAAGATTATTACCTTTCATTGGCTTATGATTAGAAAATATATTTAAAGACCTTGATTATACATGGTGTATGGTCAGCTGTATGGTAAACTAATCACCTGTGGTCATTTCTATTGAACGGATGAAGAACTCTTGACACTCACTTGGAATTTCAATTTAATTTTCTATTCAACGTACGAATCTACAGTTATTCAAATTGCAGGTGCTTAAATTGGGCAATGGTTTAAGTCGGTGATTAAACTTGTAATCGTTGATTCGTAATTTCGAATCTGCTCGGGGCTACGCCCCTCGCAGGTTCGAAATTACGATTCAACGATTACTCGTTTAATCTCCTTAACATATGCACTGCAAATGTGAAAATGACAATGGTTTTCATAATACTTCTGATTATTGGTTATGTAACAGAAAAAAAAGAAAAAGTGGGGAGACGTTTCGCTATTTTCTATCTCATGTGCGTGGGACAGCATGAGGACCTGGGCACTTTGTAACGTCATTAGAGTGTCTGTTACTTGACCAAAACAAGGAATCTGATACCTGAAGACCATTGGTGATAGTCGCAACGTCACATAGTTTCAATTTAAGTTCCAGGAGTAGATTCATTTATATCTGATATTTATGTTTATTACTACTGGATGAATAAAAACATACATCTTCATACAACTGAAGACAACTACCTATAAGTTTGTCATAAACAATGCAAACATCATCAGTCAATACTACCTGATACATGTATAGGCAAAGATTTTGAAATATCAAATTGGAAATAAGCACGTCTTTATCAACGCAAAATAACATAATTTTTTACTACATGTACATAAATAAAATTGATTATACTTTTTGTTCATTTTGTGATCTTTAACTATTTTATCATCACCAAAATATAATTACCGTACTATAAGATGGACGTTTAAATGTTTTGTTAAGGCAATGTAATTTTATAAATATTATAATCAGCGAAGGAACAATGCAGAAATGTGTTTGCAGTACTTATCAATTGATAACTGCACGTACAAAGCTTTTGCCTCCAATCAGATTACGAATCCCATATAATTTTACTGTTATGGCCTTTCTCCACCCTTCAGTTCTATTGGTTGTATGAATGCACATCATTATACTTCTTATCATCAATTGAAAGACCCAAAACTTTTAATGCGGTTCCCTGGCTTAAAAAAATTACTATTATCTCTGTTCTACTATATAGAGTTTTTTAGATTTTTGATATACCGTATTTTTGTACTGTTATATATGTCTGATTTTACCCTGTAAATGTCGTTACTTTTGCAATCTGTTTGACCCATTTTGAATTTTTACTAACCCCCCTAATTAGGAGTCTTACATTACAGCATCTAATATTCTGAGTATATCCAAAGCAAAATAAATTCAACGTCACGTGGCACTCTTAAGTTGATATCTTATTAATCTGAACTGATTGTAAAGTTCCTAGATAACCCAAAACAAACATGATGAATTATGCAAGATCAAATTGTTTTGTCAGTTTGATTGACGAAAATGTCTGTAGATTTATCTTTTCGAGACGAATGATTGATTTCTTTATATCAGGTATATAGAAAAACTAACGATTTTAGTAACCTTTTGTAATAAAACAAGACTAAACTATTGTTTGCATAATCTCACAACACATTACAGCTATATTAGTTTTAACAGCAGATTAAACAATATTATCTGTGGAGAGATGTTTTGTCAAGCACGTAACTACAAATATCCTCCAGTCATAGACATCAATTACTATATCTTAGAAACAGTGTTTACTGGCTTCCAGGTTTATTCATGCCATGTGTTGGAATAGAGCATATATACAAATTTTAAGCTACCATTGTAATTTGTATTTAAAAATATCAAGAACATTAATAAAAGAAAAAAAATCAATCGGGTGGAAACATGTTGCGAAAACTCGTACTCCATAACGGGTAAAAACAATTCAAAATGAGAATATAATTATACAAAATTAAGAGTTAAACAGGACCTATTTTTGGTCAATGTTCGTTAAGAATTTTGTACAAAGTAAATTCTATGAATGAAATATTGCGATCATTTTAGCGGAAAATAAAACGTAGGGTCTTGTAATAATTATACATTCTAAATTATAAATAATGTAGTTCAAAACATAAGTATGAGCAGTACAAGAATTTTTATAATTGTCGTTTGTGACTAAATTTGATGTCAGTATAACATGGTGACTTTTGTTGTCTTTTGATATAAAAAATAACCGGAACAGCTTTAACGAGTGATTGTTTTCTGTTTTGATGCTGCTAGGTTTCTGTTGTCTTAAATACGTAAGGAGATCAACTCTTGCTGGATTTGTGAAAAAATAATGTTCTTTCTGTATAAATATTCGTTTTCCACTTATTGCATGCAGTTTTCATCTAAATTGATTTTAAGCGACGTGTGGAATATGAGTACTTTAAAAACTGTTGAAAAAGTAAGGTATTTGGTTTCATATTCGACATTAGTTTGAGCTAAAAGGGCGCTTGAAGTAAAACCTGCAATATTTACTCAGTGCAGAGTAGCACATTTACCCAAGAAAAGACTGCCATTTAGCAAACAAATAAGATTTAAGTGAACCTAGGGCAAGGTTGTACGGTGTATTGGAAGGACTTTTCTGTTTTTTTTTTTTTTGGTTTTTTTTGAATATCTAAAGGTGAATAGAGCTTGAATAAAAGTTCTAAGTTACGCATACATTGCAATTTGTCTTTGGCCTAAAAAATAAATATATACAGGGTGTCCCAATAAAAATGCATCACTTTTATTTTTAATCATATCTCAGAAACCAATGCACAAAACTTAAAATTTACTTCATAATAATGATTAGTATAGTTTAGTCTTTCATCGGTAAAATTTTGAACAAAATCCGTCGAACCGTTCTTGAGAAAACTAGAATTTTGTAAGAAGACCCAATTTTATCCCATTCCAATGGAGTTTACCACATAGACTCATATTTCCAACTATCATCGATCTGACATGACCATCTTACCACAGTAGTAGGCCTACTCTAAATGGAAAACTCATTTTATTCATTGATAAACCATAGTTGTTGATAAACACCCTCACAGGAAAGCAACTACAAAACAATAGCCACAACAACAACAAAAGCAACAACAACAGAAAATATATAATTTGAATAAACCTGATCAAAACGTGTTTGATCATACTCAACTCCCATCATCCGGGATGTAGATCTCGAGCGTATCATTGGACCAGGGTCATGATGATAAGAACACGAAGGCACCTGGAAACTAATTGTGGAGGCAGAGTTGCTTGAAAGTAACTTAAAATTGTATCAAAATTATACAACGTGAGCTATCATGGATTAACGGACATTCCACTTTTCACGAGGAACTTAATAACTGTTTCGTTATTTTGATTTGAATATGTGGACATTTCTTTACTTGTTTTCTCTGTGCAGTGCCAAGTGACAATCATAAAGATTTACTTTTTTATGAAGAAAGCTCAACACGTAGAAGATACAAAGTATTTTTGAAATAGACTTGGCATTAAAGGAAATCTGTGCCTTGGTTAATAAGTTTGTTTGCGAAACAGTGAACTGTTTTTTTTTTACTCTGAAAAACAGCAAAGCCTACAAATTGAATTACGGTGCTACTTTAATTTTTTCAGTGCCGAAAAAGATATCAAAATTATGTTTTAATATCTGTGCCATATTTTGTGATATCTAGGTGTCTGTTTTGCAGGTTTAAAATAAATTGATCAATAGTAACCAAAGATGTGCTTTATTAACATGATAAACATAAGTTACTGCGGTAAACCACATTGGAATGGAGTAAAATCGAGTCCTCTTACACAATTCTTGTTTTCTCAAGAACGGCTCGATGGATTTTGCTCAAAATGTCCTTGATTAAAGACTACAGTATACTAAGTGGTATTATGAAGACAGTTATTATTTTCAATTATTGGTTCCTGAGATATGATCAAAAATAAAAGTGATGCATTTTTATTGGGACACCCTGTATATAATAAATATTAGTAAATTGATGCAATTTTGGAATTTCGTGAAATATTTAAAAAATCCTATCAATATTTCAAACTCGAATAATGGTATTTACTTTGCGATATAAATGCTGAATGAAATATATTGTTTCAAACAAAAATATTAAAATGAAATATAGAGTTTGCTCAGAATTATTATATTAAATATATAGTACTTTAAATATTTATAATTCCAGAGATCTTTCAAAATTTTACTCCATTGACTCTCTACTTACGGTCTAGGGTAAATAGTAGACGGCTGACAGTTGTCCCCAACGTACTACAGCAGGTTACCTTACGTGACATATATACGCAAAGTGACTGGGTTTTTTTATAGCCGGGGGTGCTCGAAGAAAAAAAGTTGTACGCATGCACGTTCGATTTTAGCCCATTGGCGACGTCGACGTCTTTATAAAAAGGGGTGTCTTTTCAGGGTAATTCTCGACATTAAGGGCTGTCTTTTTACGATATCTTAAACTTTAAGTTCACTATATATTCTAAAATTCCAAGAAATACAACAGAAAAAGCTTAAGATATGTTCCATTCATGTTTTTTATGACAGAAGACAGTGCGTTATGCCGTTGGGGATCCTTTTCAGCATGTTACGCTATTAATGTGTCAAATGTCTATTACGCCATTTAGGGATCAATGTTAGTGTATAATGACATTTAGGGGTATGATTTTGAATATTTTACGTCATTGAGGGCTGGAATTTGCAGTACACGATAACCACATTTAGGGTCCGATTTTGAGGTGCTTTGCCCAGCATGCATACCAATGATACCACATTTTACTTCGAGCGGCCCGGGATTTTGTAATTTTACATGACTTAATTATTAGTTGTACGATACATTTTATATGCACAATTAGAGAAAAAATAGTACACGATTTAATTGTAAGAAGAGCTTTAATAAAATAACACTACACAAAATTCTTTTAAATTATAATCTTGCATTCTTTTATCATCGTTTGATTCACACAAATCCACACAAAAAGAACAGACCGTCACACCCGCATCCCACACATCCCACACACTCCACACACCCTATCATGTTAAAGCAAACCCGCACGTCTGACATGCCATACCTAACGTAGAAAATATGTGATGGCTCACCCCGAAAGGGGGTACTTTGCAGATGATATCAATTTTGATTTTATCATATCATTTTATAGCATTTTCTAAGCTTTAAAATGACACCTTACTTGTTGAAATTGATCAAGTCAAACAAATCTTACAACAGAAAATCTGTTGGAAATTCTTATATTTTTTTTTTTTGCTGCCTATTTTCGCCATTTTCTCGAAAAGTGTTCTGTCGCAAAGTCCCCCTTTTCGGAGTGAGTCATCACATATTACTTAGACATGTTTTCGTATATATATACATGTGTTTCATCTGAATGCCAATAAAGGAATAAAGGACATTTGTAAGATAGCTATGGTACTAGACTGCTATCAAGATTATGTAATGGTGAAAATAAATACTCCCGGGTAAATACTTCAACGTTGACTAGCCCAGACCTGTCATATGTAGACAACCTTTCATGTTTTAAATAATGCATGCCTTCGGGGTTTTTTCTTAAAGGTATACGGTATATTGGAAATGCAATAGCACTAAAGCCAAAAGGGTCATTACGTATTGCCACAACGCGTTGTTTTTGAAAGCAACGCGTTGCTTAATAAAACCAACGCGTTGCTTATTTAACCAATAAGAATTACGTTTTATCAACGCGTAACAACCTTACATATCTTAAATAATGCATGCCTTCGGGCTTTTGGCCTGAAAGGTATACGGAATATAGACATGAATTAATATCAAATCACCACATTTAGCCACTAGATTTTAAGTTACGGTATAACTTGGCATTATAATTACAAGCAGACAGACATCTGAAGCAAAAGCAATCGTTATTTGGAAAAATCAGAGAGGTTCACATTTGGATTTGATTAGGGAACCCCTATAATTGCTCTGTAGGATCCAAGGGCTTTAAGTCCACCTTCGTAACAACGGACTAGCACCTGGTCATTGACCCGTGACGAGTCGAATTGTTGAACCGTCTAGGAATCTTCTTAATTGATGACGTTTAGGCCCCACAAGGTTTTGACCAGATCCGTAATTAGAGGGGGTGCAGTTTGGGCGTCTAAACTTCCCCATCCAAAAAAAATAATACAAAGTACAAAGAAGGTCCACAAACAGGCTCCCAAGCCACATAAAATCATCATATCATGTTCATTTTTAAGGTAAATTACATCATTAAACGTTGAAATATGTTTTTGGGTTTTTTTCACTTTGTCAAAACCACTGAAATTAGTTTAGGGTTGACCAAAGTGAAAAATTTTCCCTCAAAAGGTCCACTTTTTGAAATTCTGCAGCCCCTTGAAAAAATCCTGGATACGGGCCTGGTTGTAACGTATGCCTCCTCCTTAATTTACGAAGGCTCCTCCCTTTTTGCATAGATTGCATTTTAAACCATTTAGTTTCCTTGTCCAAAATGTATCCTTATTGCTGTAAAGATGCGTACATACCGCTAAATCACCACACCCTTGAAGAGCCATGTTTTCATGGGTGATACGTACGCTTCGCGAGAGGTGTGTAGTCTCAAATATCTAGAATATGACACAATAATATATATGTCGTCTGTGCAAAAGACACAGAGTGTAACATTTACCACATTTTCCCCCTCAAACATAAGAATATGAGCAAGAGCCAGCTGAACACATTACATGTATATTTATCAGGACACCTTTTTGTATCATACCTCGTGCATCAATGTGACAATATTATTTCCATATATTCTTTACAATTTTTTCAACAACGAAACTCATTGAAATATACAATTCTCAAGTTGCAGAACTTTCTCTAAAATTAATCATGAATAATAGTTGTGAAACATTTATCAACTGGATAATTTTTATTATGTTTCAACAACGTTCAAATGGCCTCTTTATTAAGACCCATCCCCAGTGGGCTCTTGGGAAAAATGTGTGTGATTTTCAACAACAACATTATACTTTAATGAACTATATTTTTGCTTTGCAAATGTTTTATGGTGTTTTTATGTGCGAATGAACTTACCAGTACTAAAAGTGTGACTGTCCATCTCTGCTAACTTGAACTTGAAAATAATAAATAATAAAAAGTTAGCTTCCGAGTTCTCTAGGCCTAAACCCAATTTTGTAAATTACGGTGTGCATGAACACTATATTCAACAACATAAAACACATAAGTTACTATGGCTTTTAACACATTCATTTATTTCACCAGTTCACTGAACATTTAACAGTTCTGATAAATTGTCGTAAAATGATTGTTCTTCAATTTGCTTAAGTTGATAAATATATAGTACTATATCATTGTCATCTGAATTTCGTTTATCACGGATTTCACCGATTTATTGCCATTATACCATATGAATTCACCTCTGGAACTATGATAATTGTAGATTGCACAGTAATAGTTTGCATCCAATATTATGTTGTTCAATCAAGCGTTGAATAGGTTTCCATACAGCTTACAAGGTTTATAAAAAGGCGAGGAAATTCTCTTCTCAGCGATGTCCATAAAATGCCAATTCACAAGTCAACCCCTTAAGATTGATACATTACGTTTCTGGCAGCCATGTTCACGGTGCCGTTTCTTCGCAGTGACATCATAAACTGTTTAGCAAAGTTTAGCACCTCAACCATATCAACCAAATTAACCGTCACTTCAAGTCCTCCCTATGTTACGGGTCTCTAAAATGTCCCGGCTGAATGCTTCAAAATGGGTGTCGAAAACGGACTTCACTTGTTGAATCAAAATTTCATTTCATGCGCTGGCAAGTGCACTGACTGATGGTCAAATTGAGAATGCCACGACATCAAGAAAGACACGCTATTCCGCGGTTCAATTAGGCGCGAAATTTCAAAATAAATTATGGTCATGCGTTTTATATTAGGTAACCTCATAAAGCGGTGCAGTAACAAATTTTCTTACTGCACTATGATTCTCATGTCGTAATTCCCTTATTTTATGTCATACATTAGTAAATTTGGTATCATATGAGTGAGGAATAAATATATTTTTTAATAAAATGAAAACTTTATGTGTTTAGCTAATTTGATTTTTAATTGAGATTAATTAATGTGTTAATTAATCAAAGCGGTGGAGGATGAGGAGCCGGAGGTCGAGGAGCCGGTGATTCACATAATTGGGCACTATTCCCACATATTTACATAGATTTTCATAATATTTGGACACAACAATGCCATGGTAAAGTTACACATGTGACATTAAAATATATGGAATTAAAGGTGATTTGGGGTCATCTGGGGTCAAAAAACCTCTATGATTAAGATAGGTACAAGTGGTTGCAAAATGTGTCACTATTCCAACATAGTTTCAAGGATTTTAATAAGACTTGAGCACTAGGATACCCCTTTATGGGGTTGACATTTGGCATAACGCATTTGGGGTAAAAGTATTTTTAGGGGTCATCTGGGATCATTATTTGTTTTAAGTTAAATCTCCCTGAATAAGTGATTGAATGATTAATGAAAACCTAAAAAGAGGTTTATCCTAAAGATATTGGATAGTAGACGTAGTGTATAGCTATATAGAATATTAAGCATTTTCTTGGTTACAAAAATGGCACCTGAAAAAATTACATTTTCAAATATGTTACACCCTGTATATTTTCTACACACCCTGTATAATGACCTTGGAACTATAAAAGGATGATTTCTTACTTTGTACTCTTTAAGAATATATACTTATCCTATCCTAATGTTAATAGTTTTAAAGTTTAAGAAACGCAAAGTAAAAACTCCTGGTTTTGCCCATTTCCTATGTGGTCATATTTTTTGAGGTCGGGCCCATTTGCGTTACAACTCACTCACTTCATCCATACCTAACTCCCTCCTGGTAATGATTGATTAGAGATAATAAACACCTTTATTTGGCTATTATTTTCAATTGATTTTATAGACTAACACATTATCTTCAAAATCATACCAAAATTATAACATTTCATACAATTATTGAAAAGTTATGATAAGATTTGATGCACAATGTACATATTTCATCCACACCAACCGCATTTATGCCCGTTTTGATTTCTGGCTAAATGAGCTTATTGACTTTAACTTAATTTGTATATTTTGAGGAGAATCAAAATATAGGGATTACTCATCTTTGAACGTGTTAACTTAAGTTTTACATTTTACTCCCTGACAACCTTTGACGGATCGTAACCTAATTCTTAATATCGAGTAAAAATCATTGAGGTGTCATTTTAATCCTTATAACAGGGTCTTTGCAAATATCTAAAAAAAAATACCAAAAAATGTGAAAATTACAAAAGGCTGCATTTACGGTTGGTTTGGGATGGACAGTCACAAATAAGTAAAATAAATAAACAAAAGTGCAAATTATATTCTAAGCTAGAACTGGGAGTACATAACGAAGTAACTCTAATTTATACAACCGAGAAAAAAATTACAACGCTCTTTAAAAAGTGGGATCCCTTAAGCTTTTGTAAAATAATATAGGTCATTACCTGAAATACCGTTTATTACCCAATGTAGCAAGCAAGATTAGATAATGGCAAATATAAATACTTCATTGTCAGTCTAGTCAGGCACTTGTCCCCGCATGACATATCAAGCATTTGCACATTTTGCATATTTCATGTCTTGCAAAACAAAGGGTAATTAATACCTTTTGCATATTTGAATGAAGGGTTGTCACCTACATAAATCAATTTTAAGTTTAAGTTGTACCAAATTAATGCTACAGAAAAAATGTGTCTGTGAGTGACCCATAGAAACATAGGATATTTGTTCTTGGTAACAAAATAGTTTAGTAAATCAGCACTATTTTGACCATATCTCTTCAATGTTCAATGAAACATAAATTATGTGGTCGTCAAAATTTACAGGGGTTATAAGAAAAATATGCGCGTTCATCTGATATCAAAATCTCCAATATAATATTTGAGTGAAAGTTATCGGAATACACACCTACAATAAAATGCAATTGATTGATAGGTGTTGTTGTTGTTGTTCTTTTTTTTTTTTTTTTTGCAAAGCAAAGTTCATTTTTACATTTTTATTTCTTGAATAGAAATTCGTAAATGTCAAAACGTGACTGCACGATTGCTGAAAAAATTATACCTTAAAAAAACCCGTATTGATTGTTTATCCTAAACGCAGACCTCGTAGCTGAATGAAAAATTACGTTTTTGTTTTTGCTCGAGAATGATAACATGTTTAGGTAGAGGAGCTCACAGGGATGATATCTTGTTCAGGAATGATAGGCATGATGACCTTCCTGCTGATAATCGATAATGACTTTGTCAAGAATTGATAGAATAGAACGATAGCTAACATGTGTATATGTACATTATATTTCCGGGATATACTTATTTGAGAAATCCGATATTAGATAAGAATGGCTTCATCAACTCAATACATTACTATGACTGTTCATCATCTATCTATAGTTAATAAACTGACTTCGGCACATGCTCTACAAAAAACTAAACCGGTTAGATTCTAATTTAACTTATATTATCATATAGGTCATTGTAAACTTATCATTATAATTAAACAAAATATTATATAGAATCATTTTTGGATAACAAATAAAGAAGACGATATTCTAACAAGTTCTGTTTGTTTTTTTCAAATGGAGACTTTTTATGGCCGGGGGTGGAGTAAAAAAGTATCAATAATATATAAAATGAAATAAAGTACTATAAAACTTCAAGTTTTATCAAAAAAGTGCATATCAAACAACGACGCGTGGGTATGCTAGGGTTGATGTCTGAATCTGAAGAAAGATTTATCTCCTGCATAACCTACTTCAAACATGTTGAAGTATGGAACATCAAATTGTTTTGTCATTTTGATTGATGATACGGCCTAGTACATCTTTTTAGATTTATCAGATTTATACAATCTCTAGACTGGTTTAAAGAAACAATATTTGTTATCAATAACTAGGCTTTAACATTTTATATTTATCTCATTACAACATTTTAAACCCATTATTGTTTCTGCAACACACATATATGACGATTTTACAGTTAATGAATCTAAAATCTTATCAAAACAAACCAAAATCGTAAATCTGATGAGAGTGAGGTTTATACACACTGCAAATTCATGAAATACTACAAAAATCAAGTAAAATATTTCAAACTTGAATTTCGTTATATCAATTACTTTTCGATATCATCTACGCTTACTAAAATGAATTAAAATAAAACAATCAAATGAAGATTGCAGTTCGCTCAGGATCATTATATCTAAGGTTCATATTTCAAGAGTTCTATCAAATTTTGACTCTCAACTTACGGTCAAGGATAAATAGTGTATGAGTGACAGTTTTCCACAACGTACAGCTGCTAATACGTTACGTGACATACATACACGTACATAAAGTGACTGTGTGTCCAACGCTGTATTTTGTAATTCAATTTTGCATGACTTAATTATTAGTTGTATGAAACATTTAACGACACAATCGAAAAAATATACGAAACATTAAGGAATTTTTTTAGAAATACAGCAGTTCAAAAAATCGTTTTAACTAAAATCTTATCGTTTTTGTCAGCGTTTAATTCAGACATGCCTTACTTTTTAAGATGTTTAAAACCACACCCTAGCAATAAACACATAAAGACACAAACCTCAACATCTAACCCACACCACGTCTCGCACCGCGACACTGTACACCCACACACGCCCATGTTAAAGCAAACCCACATTTCTGTCCTGTCATCTTTTTATTTACAGTAGAAATTTTACTGAAGATGTTTATCATATATAATTCATCTGAACGGCAATAAGGCAAAACGAAAAAGTATTTATTTCAAATAGCTAATATAATCTTTTTCAGAGAATCACTAAGATGAAACTCACAAAAAACATTCAAGAACACATACAGAATGATATAAACACACACAACAAAAACTACTAAACATCAATAACCAACAATACTGTCATGTCTTCTTCATAATATATATTACAACTAAAATATTAATATTAGTATTCTTATATGATTGCAAAGGGACCCGTAAAAGCATCCCCTTTTAAGACCCCTTTCAATAATATATTATGATCTCACTTATTACTACAACCAACGATCTATACTCTCATAAAGCATCTGAAATTGCTTTAAAGGACATTAGTAAGATATTGCTTTAAAGGACATTTGTAAGATAGCTATGGTACTAGACTTTTATCAAGATTATGTAATGGTGAAAATAAATACTCCCGGGTAAATATTTCAACGTTGACTAGTCCAGACCTGTCATATGTAGACATACCTTTTATATTTTAAATGATGCATGCCTTAGGGTTTTTTCGTAAAGGTGTACTGTATGTTGGAAATGCAATAGCACTAAAACCAACGTATGACTTCTAAGAGTTTTTTGATCCAGAACTTTTCTGGTGGTTGTCCAAGCTCAATTCAGGATGATCTTAATGAATTTACTGAGTGGGCTGTGGACAATAACTTGAAATTAAATCCCAGCAAGTGCCAAGCCATCCAAGTTAATTTTTCTAGACCACCTCTACCGCATCGCGACTTCAATATTGGAACTGAGCCACTGACCTATGTCTCCGAAGCCAAAGTGCTGGGCGTGTGGATTCAGAATAACCTTAAGTGGAATGTCCAAGTGGACAAGATGTTAACTAAAGCAAATTCCAGGTTATTCTTTTTACGTACTCTAAAGCGCTTTGGTTTTTCCCCAGAAGAGCTTAAAATAGCATACGGTGGTTATATCAGACCAATATTGGAGTACGCTGATGTGGTATGGCATTCCGGGCTTACAGCTAAACAGTGCAATGAAATTGAAGCAATCCAAAAGAGGGCCTGCAGAACAATCCTGGGGAGGCAATATGTGTCTTATGATGATGCTCTTGAGCTGTGCAATTTTGACACACTCTCTGATAGGAGGGAGAACCACTGTCTGAGGTTTGCCGAAGGGCTTTCCCAAACTAGCCGCACAAGTACTCTTATCCCACCTACTAGAGAGGAGTGTCATGGGCGTACTCTACGTAACAGCAAAAAGTTTTTGCCGCCCAGGGCCAGGACAGAGCGTTATAAAAATAGTCCTGTACCCTATTTTATCAGTTTGCTTAACCAGTGATTTTTATGGGGGGTTTTCCCTCCTTTTCAGCATTACCAGGGTTGTTCTGCAGATACCTCATTATATCTAATGTGCAATATTATTTTTGAATTCTTAGAAAGCTTCAATATTGTACTATAATATTTTTTTTTCTCCAAATTTTAATTCTTCTGTAATTTTTATGCATTTTATATGTTCTTGTTCTTTTGATATTTTGAAGTGTAATATTTTCCAGTTGTATTTTTAATGTTTTTATAAGTGTGCCTATTGTAATTATTGACTTATATTTGGCCAGTTGGCCACCATTGTCAGTAAGTTTTTAATAAAATCTGAAATCTGAATCTGAAACAGCAACAAAGTGTCAAGACTCGACGCAGGTCACGAATTTTGGATTGTTGAAACTTTGTCATAATAGCTTGAATTTACATATATTATGTAAAATGAATGTGTATGACTAAAAATTCAAAATGGTAAATGTTATTAAAAGATGATGTTAACTTTTGGTAAATAAAACTCTCCTTAAAGTGAACTTTAATATCAAATCACCATATTTAGCCGCTAGATATTAAGTTACGGTGTAACTCGGCGTTACAAATATAAGCTGACAGATACCTGAAGCAAAGGCAAATGTTATTCGGGGAAACAAGAGAGGTTCACATTTGGAATCAATCAGGGAACCACTACAGCTATAGCGCTTTTGGTTGCCTCTCAGTTCACCTTCGATAGATATCAACGGAATAAAAACTACAGGTCTAGAGAAATCTGAACACAGTTGCTGAATTTTCAGAAATTAATTATTATTTTTTAAGAAATGTAAAATTTGAAAAACAAAAACATGATAGCTTCACTAAAAATGGTTTGTCAGAGGAAAAATTGTTGATTTTGAGAGTGAAACAGTGTATAATATTAATGTCGCCGGCAACTGAAAATTTCAGGGCATAAGTATCTCTGTCTATAGACTATTCTACACCGTCACGGATCAATAAGCCGACAGAAGATCACACGGCCTGATGATGCTTCTTGGATGAGGAGCGATACTGTAGCTATTAAAAACGTAAGTCAAGTTGACCAGATTTATTTCATATTTTGCTAGTTGTAAGTAGTTCCTAAAATTTTGATAAATGCAGTAAGTGTCATGGAAAATGAATTTCATATTGATGACTTTCAGTGTCTGTCCAAGTAGAATAATGTTTATGTGGCTCAGGATGTCCTGAAGTACATCCATACTTTTTGTGTCGCCGGCGACTGAAAATGTCAGAGCATAAATATTTGTTTCTTTTATTAAAGTGTAGCCAGAATGGTTACGGTTATAGGTAAATAGTTGCAAGTAGTTCCTAAAATGTTGATAAAATCTGTAAGTTTTATGGAAAATTGAATTTCATATTGATGACTTTCAGGGTCTGTCCAGGTAGAATAATGTTTATGTGGCTCAGGATGTCTTAAAGTACATCCATATCAATTTGCGGGTCAATCGGAGCATTTTGAGAATTTGACCTTTGACCCCTTTCGACCCCCTTAAGGACCTCGGATAATTTTAAAAATGTGTTTATGTTGCTCAGGGTGTCTTAAAGTACATTCATATCAAATTTCGGGTCAATCGGAGCATTTTGAGAATTTGAACTTTGAACCCCTTCGACTCCCTTAGTGACCTCAGATGATTTTTAAAATGTGTTCATGTTGCTCAGGATGTCCTAAAGTACAGCAATATTAAATGTTTTTATATCCATACTAGTCTGGTTTAAAGGAAACAATAATTGTTATCAATTACTAGACTTTGAAGTTTTATATTTATCTCACTACAAAATTTTAAACCCATTATTATTTCTGCAACACACATATCGTGTCTTGCAGAAACAATAGATGTTTGTCAAAGTTAAACTTACATATATAGAGATTTCAAAACAATATATTTGTAATAATTCTTGCTATAATAAAGTTTAGATGCTTATTTAACTGTACATAAGAAAATTGAACTATATAGCAATTAAAAACAAAATCCACAAATGTAAAAATAAACAATCCTTTGAAAGCAAATGCATTTAAATAACAAGTGTTCACATAAGCTATTCTTTTATATTTTTTTGCGACTTAATTGTCACCTATTTCAAAGTTCCAAATATCGGGTTTTATCATTTTTTGATACTAAATAAAACAGATGATGTTCTTTTCTTATAGCATACAAATATTATTTTTAAACGGTGACTTCTCCTAGGGAGTGATTCCCCTAGCCACTGACTTTGACGACAGCAGTACCTAAGAAGATCTGTTACCAATATCAAATAAAGCCCCTTAAATCTCGACTTTTATCCTAAGCAAGGTAGACATCAATCAACGTCGCAAGGGGATGCAAAGGTTGATGTCAGAATCTACAGGAAGATAACCTTCAAGTTCAAGTTCAAGTTCAAGTTTATTTCCACGTTTCACAAGTTACAATCATATAATCATAAAGCAATTCTCAATAATACATGCAAATTATAAAAACAATTTTTTTAACTTATCAGCTAAATCTTATACAAATGATGTAAAACAAATTTAGTAGAATTTGAAATGACAATATTATTGTACAATATCAATTTGATCTACATAGTATTATAATAATTTGAAGAATAAAATAGTAGCTGAGGATGAGAATTGAATATGTAGGCTATGCAAAAAATAAAATTGAAACATGGTGGGGAGGCCAATAAACTCCTAAGAGCTTTTAGTCTGGCCCCACCTTAAGAAACAAAATGGTAAAGGGAAATTTGATGACAAGGACATTACGGCACAAAACTATAGTACAGAACATGGAAGACAAGACAAGACAGGACGGACGAGATAATAAAATAGACAGATAAGAAATGCTTGTTAATCTGAAGGACTGTTTGAGAAGGCAACATTTACAGGATTTACAATGAGATTCTGATGGGACCCTAGAAAGGGTTTTTTTTTTTTTTTTTTTTTGTTTATTTGATGCTGCTTATTGGATATCGTTATAAAAACATGTTGAAGTATGGAGTATATTTTTTTGTCTTTTTCACTGATGAAAAAGAATTATACATATATCTTGCTTTATCGGTTTTATACAATCGGTTGGCTTGAAAAAAAATACATACTGAAACAAAATGTGTTTGCAATATACAACATAAAAGGGAGGACAACTTTATCATCCCTTTCTAGACCTCTTTGAAATCTAATCTTTCTTATTACCCGAAGTGACTTTCCATGCTGTAATGTAGCACATAACAATTGCATTGAAGGTTACTTGCAAGATAGCTAGTCTTTGGCGGTTATCCTAATAAATAATGATGAAAATGAATAATTGGCATTATGTCTAAGTAGCATTACAACATTCATAAAAATATCGCTGTTTTTGATAACCTCGTTGTCAGAAAATTGTCATTTTGATCTGTGCCGCATATGTGACCTGTCATATCGATAGGTACATGGTTAATTACGAGATATTACGGGTCATTGAAGCTGAGCATAGTGAAAAATCGCGTCCAAGGTCGAATTTCTAATTTTATCGGAAAAAACATTAGAAAAAGATGTAAAAATTCAAGACAAAAATCCCCTCTCCATCCAAAATTTACTCGAAAACTGATCATTAGATCCATTGCAAGTCACCAAAGGCATCGTAAATCCTGGTTAGTTGTGCAGCAAATCCAGGTTCAAATAATGCATGTTTGGTATCATTTTAAAGGTTCAAGAGTCAAATACTCCAAATATGGTATTGTTTACTCATTAAAATGCACAACCCGCCAGAAAATTATGAATGAAAGTTGTAAACAAAAGGCCCTTGTTACTAGGAAGACGATCACATTTCGTAAATTACGAGCCATCATTGGTTACTTGTTTATTAATATTCATTAGCAAAGATCGCTGCAAATTATTCGCATACCCAGATTTAGTTTCACTAGCGGTCACGAAACCTGTTCCTTGTATTATAATAAAGAGTTTGTTGAAGAAAATAACCATTTTGCTATTTCGTTCTGTGTGCGCTTATGCATTATAGAAAATCGTTGATTAAAGGTTCTAATAATCAATTGATTTAATTATAATAATTAATTTATTTATTGATTTTTTTCCAAACAAAGTTAATGAATTTGAAGGGTATGACTATGTGTGCAACATTTGGTGATGACACGACTTTGGGTAACTACCCGTTGCTAAGGAGATTCAGTGAAGCACTATTTATGTGCAGAACAAAAGATGTAAATTTGAGTACACAAACTTTAAACACGATTTTCTCAGAACTACCTTTTTCTGACTCAGCCATAGGCCTTTCAGAGATTTGACTATAACTTTAGCTTTAACCCTTGTCTTACCAACGTATATTTTGTAACGTTTGTTACTAACGGGAGGGGGGGGGGGGGGGGGTACCCCCCCCCTATGAAATTGAAATTGGAGTGCTAAAAGTTGCTTTGCTTTATAACATAGTATAGGGTAGGGTATCCTCTATCCATTGATACCAAAATCATGAAAATCGGCCAAGGCGTTACATAATTATGACGTCATAAGTACTTCCGACTCGGAAAAATCACGATTTTGGGCAACAATGGCCACCAACACGATATTTTGCTGTAAAAGTTCTAAATATCGGAATTTTGTCGGGGTTTTTATAAAGAAGGGAAATAATGTTTCTAATATGTTCTGTAAGTTTTAGGTGAATACCGTGCAGATATTTTGTAAAATAGCGACTTAAAATTTTCTCAGGTGGCAACCATCCCCCCTACCTTACGACTTTGACGAGGTACCCTGACCCGCCTGAAGGTGGTACCTACGAATTTTTTTCGCTAAAATGACCGCAAAGGATGAACTTACAACTACCCAAAACCCCTAGGTCATATTCGTTTGCGTTTTTATGCGACAGGGAATCATCAATCCCCCCCCCCTACCAAACAAATTGATTTTGATTTTGCCACCCTTAAGGTACCTTTTGATATGGCGGGTCACATATATGGCGATTCCGAGTTAATACCTATAATATTCTCCAAATTACATAGTCTCCGCATCATACATGCAAGGTATTTACTTATATTGAATGCACCCTGTAGATACATGTTCTTATTTGAACATTGTCATTGTTTTTAATTACGAACCGTATAACGCATCATGCAATGCATTATTATTTCATGATCTTTTTATACATAAGATTGATTATGGCCCAGGTTTCATTACCATACCATAAGTCCACATTTTGCTCAATAGAAGTTGTTTTCAATTGTGGTGAAGACAATAAGGTCGTATACTTCAACAAATGTGTTTTATATGCACTACACAACATAAAAGGAATTTTTAAGGCAACCCCTTATACACCTCTTTGTAATCTAATCTTGCTCACTGCCTCATCTGACGATCTATGCTGTAATGTAGCATATACCCGTTGCTTTGAAGGTTATTGGCAAGGTATCTTGTATGTTGGATGGATTTAGATCCAATATATCACAGACCTTAGAAAGCCCTAATATTGGGAAATTATAGCGGTGCTCACCGCTAAATGCACTCCTTTGTCATTGTTTGTACTATATGGAATTACTATGTGTGACGACAGTCTCTTGAAAGCAGCACAGCTATAGAAATGTTAACATTTTGACGTCACGATATCGATTCAAGAA